>PVLC010007976.1:0-54119 GCA_004027655.1 Graphiurus murinus
CGGTACTGGGGATTGAACTCAGGGGCATTCTACCTCCGAGCTATACCCCCAGCCCTATTTTTATTCTTTATTTTGAAACCGGGTCTCACTAAGTTGCGGAGTGCCTCACTAGGTAGCTGAGACTGGCCGCGAACCCGGATCCTCCGGTCTCAGCCTCCCGAATGCTGGGATTACAAGCGTGCGCCACCACGCCCGGCTCCACCCTATTTTCAATTGCAACAATATCCTCCAGTCCCATCCTCTGCTCTGTTTTTCTCTCTAGCATTTATCTCCTTGTAAAATGTATCCACAGTAATCCTCCCTTATCCTTAGGGAATGTATTCCAGGATCCCCCTTGGATGCTGAAACCACAGAGTATTGAACCCTATATACTCTATGCTTTTTCCTGTGTATGCATAGCCATGATAGTTTTACTCATAAATCAGGTACAGTAAGAGATCAACAATAATACCAGTAACAAAATACAACAATTATACCAATATACTATATAAAAGTTATATGGACGTGGCGTCTCTCTCTCTCTCTCTCTCTCTCTCTCGCTGTCTGTCTTACTGTACTGCAGATTGTAGTGACCTCAGTATATGCATTTTTTCTTTTCCTAATTGAAAACGTTCACCTTTTGACTTAAAGAAAGCACTTTATGGCTTCTGTTTCACATGTCTGGATTGCCAGCATCATTACTCTTGCACATTGGGGCCATCATTAAGTAAAATAAGGGTTTCTTGAATGGAAGCACTGTGATCTACAACAGTCCATTTGATAACTAAGATGACTACTAACAAGTGGGAGGTTGGTGTCTCCGCTATGGATATGCCGAATAAAGGGGTGATTAGCATCCCAGGTGGAACAGGACAAGACTGTGGGAGATTTCATCACATAACTTAGGTCTAAAATTTCAAACTTATGCATTGTTCATTTCTGGGATTTTTCCATTTAGTATTTTTGGACAATGGTTGACCGTAGGGATTGAAACCATAGAACACAGAACCACAGAGAAGAGGGGACTACTATATCTTTGTGTGTTTGTGTGTATGTGTGTGTGGTACTGGGAATTGAACTCAGGGGCATTCTACCTCTGAGCTACACCCCCAGCCATATTTCATTTTTAAACAGGGTTTTGCTAAGTTATGGAGGGCCTCACTAAGTTGCTGAGGTTGGCTTTGAACCTATGAACAAAAAATAAATAAATAAAGGTTAGTTAAAATTATTCACACTTCTGGTATTCTTTGCCACGTGTCTATATTTGTAAGTGTTCAATTTACAATGTATTTGATGAAAAAACATGGTAACATAAACAGGAAAGAATCTTAAAAACAGGTAGTTTGCAGTTCACAGTAATAACCTGGTGACGAAATTTTTAAAAAACAGGCAAACATGTGCAAAGTGAGTCACAAAATCTAAAAAAAGGTCTCAATAATCATAATCACAATATAAAAAGAATAAAATGCACATGTTCACAGGATGGCTCCAAGGAATCACGAACCAACTTCTTCAAGAACCTTATCCACCTCAAAGTTACTCTTTTGTCTTCATATACAAAATGGTATACTCATAAAATGTTAAGTTGTGAAACCCGAGTGACCTCAAAAATTATTCGCCTAAAATAGCAATCAGGAGACAGAAACAGAACAAATGGTGAGTTCTGAAACATTTCTGTATTGATTTTTATTTTGACCTAAGCAGAAAGCCAAGATATCATATGGACCAGGAATTCAGGAGCGTAATAGCGAAGAATCTCCACTTCTCAAACTTTGTTTATATCTCCAGGGCCATTGGGCCAGGCCCTGAGTCCAGGGCTCCGACCCAGCTCTGTGGCCTCCACCTGCATCCTCAAGGACTTGGCGCCCTCCCCAGCGCCCGGCCTCCGCTTACCAACGCCAATGGAACTCATACTTCTGCTTGTCGGTGGTCGCTAAAGCCTTCTTTTTCTTCATAAAGCCTAACAACTCCCGGATATCCTTCTCGCAAGAGGCTAGGAGCGGGTTTTTAGCGTCCAGCGGCCCATAAAATAAGGCGGTGGGCAGCGAGTCCTCGGGACAGGTCGCGCGAAGCGGCAGGCTCGGGGAGCTGGCCTTCGAGTCCCCCGGCGACGACTTCGACACCGCGGCCGAGGTCGGCGGCGGGGTCGGGGGCATTTCTGGCGGGGACAGGGATGCGGGTGACCTGTCGGACGGAGAGCTGGGGGTGGCGCCGTGCGCTGCCATGTTGGCGCGACCCGGCCGGCCCGGAGTGTGTGTACACGCCGTTGCCGTTGCCTGGCGACGGTCTCGCGGCAACCAAGCATCCCGGGTGCTTTCCGGGAAACACAGCGACCCCTGGAGGGCAGAGGAATAAAGAACCCGGTGCAGAAAGGAGTGATGCTGGATTGGATACTGGGGTGATTCTCGCTTCCCTGACACCGCTGCTTGAGATGAGAATAGAGAGAAAGTGTTGGATACAGAGCTAGCAGATATTTTATTTTAGTTCTGGGGATTGCACGCAGGGGCATTCTACCTCTGAGCAACTACACTCCCCGGTCCTTTTAATTTTTTTTTTTTTTTTTTTTTTTTTTTTTTTGGTACTGGGGATGGAACCCTGGGGCATTCTACCTCCAAGCTACAGCCCCATCCCAATTTTGAAACAGGGTCTCACTAAGTTGCGGAGGGCCCCACTAAGCAGCTGAGGCTGGCTGCGAACCCGGATCCTCCAGTCTCAGCTTCCCAAATGCTGGGATTACAAGCGTCCACCACCACGCTTGGCTCCTTTTAATTTTTTTTATGTTTTTATTTATTTTGTGGTACCGGGGACTGAACCCGGGGGACATTTTACCTCCTAACTGTACTCCCTGCCCTGTTTATTTTTTGTTTTGAAACAGGGTCTCGCTAAATTGTTGAGGCTGCCTTTGAACCTACAATCCTCCTGTCTGCAGCCTCCCAAGTACTGGGATTATAGGCATGTGCCACCATGCCCAACTTAGAGGCAGTGAATCTTAGAACTGAATATTTACCATCACAAGTTCAGACTATACTCATTTTCACTTTCACCATGTACTAAAAATAGTAAAAATGGTAGTTAATAAATTTTTTAGCCATTGTTATAGCTATTTGAAACACTATCACCTCATTTAATCATCATAACAACTTCACAAATTAGGGTTCTATAAGTACCTCCATTTCACAGTTTAGGAAACCAAGGCTTAGTGAGGTGAAGTCATTTGACCAAGCTCAGAGTAAAATCACAGTGTCAGAGACCAAGTCCTAACCAAACGACTCCAAATCCTGTGTTCAGAATGAACAAGCTATATGGAAGACTCCTCAAAATGCAGCTTATTATTCCAATTGAAATGACAAAACTATCTGACAAGCAATTTAAGAATCAAATACCTCTGAGCGATCCATTGTCTTTCCCCTCTTTGTACCTTTGTAACTGTGGGGATGGTGTCTGTGCCTCCAGTTATTCAGTTTATTTTTGTTTGTTTATTTGCATTTTAGCCTTATCATAATTATCTCTGTATTCTAAATTAATATTCATTTTATGCAACCTTAACTATTTGACATTAATACATACTAATGGCTTAAACTGCTAACTCTTAAAATAATTTTGCATTTTGTACAGGGATCTTAGGAGACTTCACTTTCAATGGGGAAACTACGAGGTTCAGGAAATTTGGCAGCAAGGTCAGTTCTTTCCCTACATAGTATGGAAAACCATGAAAATCCATTTTTAATTTAATACTTAAAATGATAATAATTAAATTGTTAATTTAACTAATAGGGAACATGTTTCCTTATAAATTATGCAACACTAAACATTATCTAAGAGAAGAACCAGAGATATTTGGTAGCCTAGAAAAAATAGGTCTTTTTTAACACTGAAAGCTGTTACCAGTTCTTTCACACTTAGAAAGACACTGACCTTAACACCCTGTGAGCCCAATTTTCCACTTAAGATTAAGAAGCTTATTAGACCACAGCTTGATTTCTTTCAGCTCTGACCTAATTTTTTTTCGCAGGCTCTGTGGGCCTGCACTCGTTTGTAAGACTAACTTAATATGTCGTGTGTACTGTACCCTAATATTCTTTGAAGGAAGATGACAGCAATTTTTGCTCTTTGGGGCAGGTAATTATAGCCAAAGAACCTTCCTGGCAAGCAGTGAAATACAGGCAAGAATGGCTGACTGTGTAGATAGCAACCCTTGACTGACAAAGATTTTATCTTTTTTCTAGGTAAGCAGTAAAAATTTTAAGACTTTAAAGAATTTAGGCCTAGGGAGGAAAAAAAATCATCCTTGGGAAATTTTTTTTTAAATACTAATAGACACTTTGTTTAAAATAATTAGTTTGTTAAATGCTCTCATTTCTCATCTTTCCCTTGTTTTCACACAGAGCAGACTTGTCCACTTCAGATCAAAAGCTGGTGTCATTTGCTACCGAGAACTATCTATTATATCGATGAAAGTGGAACAGCAGGATTCAATTAAATTAAAGTGGTCAGAGAGGAGGAAAGAAAATGAAAATAAAATCGACAAAGTGAGATTCCCTCCAACCCCCCTTCCCCGGGGTCTGGTTGCTCTCCCAAACAACCTTTCTCTTAGGCTGACACTTATATTTCAAAGTCACTGGTAAAAGAAAATGTGACTAATTAAATTCAGATACTAGAATTATGAAACGCTGCATCTTAGTCATCTTCCTCCTTGCACATATTTTAGTTAACAATACTTAACTTGCAGTAGTTTGGGGGAGCTTGACTGAATATTTTAAATGGGTGTTATAGTCTGAATCATCATCCTGGTAAGATGGAAGTTTCCATTTTGTTCGGTTTAAATTATATTCGAAGCATTTTTAAAAACATTTTTAACATTAGAGATTTTATCTTTCTTGTAATGAGATGCAGCCATTATAATGTCTTTTATATTTCCTTGTCACTTTGCTTTATTCTTTTCACTGTAATGAAAGAATGGAGCTATGCAAGTATTGTGTCTGACAGGGCTAAGAAATGTAAATAGCCTCCTTATAAATAATGTAAATTGCTGTTTCTTATAATTAATGCCTTTGCAAGCTACAGGGATCCTTTTTACCATTCAAAATTCTTTTTCATCTAAAGTTACTGTTAGAGAAATAATAAGGTTAGTGTTCTTTCTATTAGTAATTTAGTTGTTAATCACTTGGGCTGTCCCAAATAGATATATATGGTCTTTAAAAGAAACACACACACACACACACACACACACACACACACACACACAAATCTCCCTTTTGTACCTCACCACCTAATATGTAGGCTTAATTTCTTTTTATTTCTTCATCCATTCATTCAATTAAATGCAACACATCTTAAATGTATCCATACCATGCACAGATGAGCCCACGGATTCCCTACAAGAAGCCGGATGACACATACAAGCAACTAACTGTGATAAAAAGGCATGTACTGTAATAATGATTTTGAAAATGTTAAGGAAATGATGTTTTTAGCCCTGGACTGTAACTGCCCCTCATTCACAGAAAGACCCTTGCAACAGGGATTTACCTGTTTACTGCAGTAACCTAGCACCCAGGTGCGCTTGGCACAGAGTGCTACTAAATAAATCTCTGCTAGCATGAGTGAACAAAAAAATAAAGATGAAGGGCATTCAGAAATATGTCCCCCGACTGAGAGAAAAGCCTGAGTAAGATACAAAGTCAAAAACACACAGAGCAAGTTTAAGTAAACAGAGTCTTGTGTGATGAGCCCTGACCAACCCATGTAGAGGCCCAGGCCGAGGTGGAAAGGAAGCTTCATAAGACTCTGTGGGTACTTGGAAGGTGTGCTCAGAAACTGTGACTTGGTTTTGTATTTAGCAGAGCTCCTTGGTTAGAAAAACATACGGACAGTCCTCAACCTGTGATGATCTGACTTAATGATCTTTTCATCTTTACAATGGTTGGGAAAGCGTAACAATACAACCATTCTGTTTTTTTTTTTTTTTCTTCACTTTCATCACTGTATTTAATAAACTACTTGAGATACTCAATACCTCATTATAAAATAGGCTTTGCACTGAATGACTTTGCCCAACTGTAGGCTAATGTAAGTGTTAAGATAGTCTAGGCTAAGCCACAATGTTTGGTAGGCTAGGGGTATTAAATGAATTTTAAATTTTTGAGATTTTTCTATTTGTAATAGACTTATCAAAATGAAACCCTGTCATAAGTGAAGGCTCATCTGTATAAGGCAGCAATTAAAAGCCCAAATTCTGGGGCCAGAAAGTATGGTTTGAATCCTTATTTCCTCCAAATTACCTAACTTCACGTACCTTGTTTTCTTCATCTATAAAATGGAGGCAAGTCAGGCATGGTGGTGCATGTCTATAATCCTAGTACTCAGGAGGCTGAGACAGGAGGATCGAAGGTTCAAGGCCAGCCTTGGCAACTTAGCAAGACCCTGTTTCAAAGTAAAAAATAAAAAGAGCTAGCCTGGCCACACTTGTAATCCCAGGGGGAGGCTGAGACCAGAGGATATGGGTCTGCGGCCAACCTCAGCTACTTAGTGAGGTCCTTCACAACTTAGCAAGACCTGTTTCAAAATAAAGAATAAAAAAATAGGACTGGGGGTGTAGCTAGGAGGTAGAATGCCTCTGGGTTCAATCCCCAGTATGGCAAAAAAAAAAAAGAGGTGGGGATGTATCTCAGAGGTAAAACACTCGTGGGTTCAATTACAGTAGCCCCCCAATATAGGAATTAAATAATAATATTGGTCATCTCATAGTTCTGTTTTCTTTAGAAATAAATGAGTTAATATATATAAGACCCATAAAACAGTGCCTGACACATAAGAAGTTCTATGTAAATGTTTACTAATTATTATTATTTAGTTGAGAACCATTGGAAGTTCCTAAGCAGAGAAGTACAAGATCTCATCTGTACTAGAAAAAAAAATTACTATGGCAGAATAAAAGACAGATTGGACTGAAGACAATTATATCTTATCTCAGCTACACAGATCATCACAATAATTATGTGCAATCAAGGAGCAGAAGCAACTAAACTACAACCATGAGTAGACACTGAAGCAGAATCAGTAGGAAACCAAATCCTAACCAATTAAGCAGAGAGAGCTAGTGAGTAATATGTAATTTATATCATAACTATGCTATATACATTATGTTACATATGCATGATTATAAAAGTAAGAAAAGCTGCAAGGTCTCTGGCCTGACTTCCAGGTCTTTGATCCATCTTGAATTGACTATTGTGCAGGGTGAGAAAGTGTGGTTTATTTCCATTTTCCTGTATATGGTTAACCAGTTTTGCCAACACCATTTGTTAAAGAGGCTATCTTTTTTCCAGTGTATATTTTTGGCTCCTTTGTCAAAAATCAATTGACTGTAAGCACATGGATCTGTTTCTGAGTCTTCTATTTTGCTCCATTGGTCTATGTGTCTGTTTTTGTGCCAATACCATGCTGTTTTTATTATTGTGACTTTGTAGTAGAGTTTGAAGTCAGGTATTGTGATGCCTCCTGCATGGTTCTAATTGCTAAGAACTATTTTGGCTATTCTGGGATTTTTGTTGTTCCAAATGAATTTAAGGACTGATTTTTGTATGTCTGTTCTGTGAGGAGTGACCTTGGTAACTTAATGGGTATCGCATTGAATCTGTAGATCACTTTTGGGAGAATGGCCATTTTAATGGGGCAGGAATTGGGAAAGGGTTAAGTGAAAAATGTGTGCAAGTATACCTTTACCAGCTTGTACCTAACTAAGATGTAAGATTACAATGCACCAGTAAAAATTTTTTTTTAAATAAAACTAAGAAAAGAAATTCTAACAGAATGTATACATGGTCTTGAAGAAAAGGCTTCCCTAAAATATACAAAAATAAAGAAGAAATACTGATGGACTTCAATACATTAAGATAAACTTTTGGAAAGATGAAAAATACCAAAGCAAAAATGGAAAACAAGCCACACACTAAGAAAAAATATTTGTGATGCACAATATATTCTGTGTGCACCATATTGAGAAGTATAAATTGCAAGCTCAGAATGATGAAAGGACCAAATAAAGATACTTCTTGGGTACAGTTAATGGGTTTATTTATTGCAGGATATCAATGGAAGTCTGTGTATTCTGGATCCAAAACAAAAAGATCAATGACCCTATCCAGGACATAGAGATATAAGTTTCCAAAACCTAAAGTCCTTACTAGTGCTATATACTCACAGATGGTGATACCTCTGCATCCTTAAATCTTTGATGCTTGCACAAATATCTGCAATTCCTCTGGAGTGCAATATTGCTTATAATTTAATCCTTTGGTGTGGACAATTTCAGATCATTCCACTTGGCCCTTCCATCCACAATAGCTCTCACTCCAGAAGTCAAAGATCCAGTGAAAGAGTTCTGTTAAATATTAAATCTCCCTTTTGGTTAAAAAAAAAAAACATTATGGCTATCAGGGAACTATTATATTGAAGATATAATGCTACACATAGTTCCCCCAGTTTCAGCTAATTCAGATCCTGCAATTCCTTTGGCATGTGGTCTATTTCTTCTGAGAGCAGAGCTTGTAATTTCCTGCTCAGACTATGCTAAAACCTGACTTTGCTTTTCAGTCAGGAGGCAATGAAGTAAGTTGGGGGCATATTTTGAGGAAAACAAGCCTCATCTTGAAAGGCACCTGCTTCAGATTAGGTCATTGTATATTCCCCCAGGCAAGCAGAAACTGTTTTTCTCTGGCAAGTGGTTAGGAACTATGTCTGCCATCCTGGAAGTCTCAGAGGAATTTAGGAAATCAAAATTCTTAGGCTTGTGTACGGAAATGTCTCTATTTCAGGTCTCTGGGCTCTATTCTTGGATAGCTGCTATATAATCAGATTCTGGTAGTGGTTTTCAGCAATGTCTACCCTGCAGTTGCACCCAGCTATAATAGAAGCATGTCTGCCTTTTGAAGCATACCTTAAGTTTTCAACTAACTGCATTTAGACAATTGGACACCTGTTTCTTTCAGATAGGTGGGCAATTCAACTCCAAAAACTTATCCTAAGTGTCTACTTTTTACCTTGCTCCCATTACGTTAATTTGGGTTTCCTAAAGACAAAAAAAAAAAATTTGAGGCAAAGGTTTAAGTGCTAATATTTTATTTGGTAGCATAATTCCCGTGAAATAAGAATAAAGGAAAGAGGAAGTGATACAGGGATGGATAGAAAGAAAATGCAAGGCTGGTCAATGGATCATGAAGAAACATGGCCAATTGCTCAACCAGGTGGGGTATTTGCCACTAGGTTATACAGAATTATGCATATCATATCTTAGAATAGTCCATCAGAGGGAAATAGAGAAAATGTACCTGCTGTCTTCTTCCTGGTCCAGAATCATCTCTGCACTTCCAGGTTGGATCACCTGGCCCCACAGCCAGCTGCTGGGGATCCCAAATTCCATACCTAGTTCAAGAGTGGTGTAACAAACTAGAAACTCCAGCTAGTGTGGCCTCAGGTGGTGGACGCAAGCAGGCCAGTCAGGAGGCATTTATCACAGTAAGTATTCAAATGCAACAAGTGCTGGAAAGCCCAGTGGATAAGTGAAGAGGAAATCCAAGGCAGTGCCTAAGCTGTGTCCAATACACAGGCCCTCTTGTATGCTAATGCCAGCAACAACCTACGAGAAACAGAGCAGCAAATGGAAAGAGCCTGGATTCCTAATACCGTGAAGCCACAACGCGAGTCCTGGACCACTCACACCTGAATTATTAAGTGACAGAAAAACGAATTTCTATCATGTTTAAAGTACTAGTACTGGAGCTCTTTGGAGAAGTAGGCAGCCCTATAGTCTAATTACTGTGCCACATGACTCTGAGATGTCATTTCTCTAGATCAACCTTAGATAATCACAGGCACATATATATATACAAAGATGAATATACAGATGTACAAAGAATGTGTAGTAGATGTTGATTGCTAACATCAAATGCTTAAAACAGTAAAGCATTAGAAACAACCTAGCTGCACATCAACAAAGTGTAGATAAACTGTAGTTAACCCACAGTGTTAAGTGCTAGTTAGCTAGTTAGCCTCCAAAAGAATGCACTGGATCTTACATCTTCACATGATTTTTTTTCTTTTTCTTTTTTTTTTTTTTTTGCGGTACTGGAATTGAACTCAGAGGCATTCTACCTCCGAGTTATACCCCCAGCCCTATTTTGTATTCTTTCTTTTGAAACAGGGTCTCACTAAGTTGTGGAGTCCCTCACTAGGTAGCTGAGGCTGGCCGCAAACCTGAATCCTCCAGTCTCAGCCTCCCAAATGCTGGGATTACAAGCGTGAGCCACCATACTCAGCTTATAAAAATATTTTTTAAGATTTAACAAAAATTTGACATCTAGATTGATCAGAAAACCACAGTCTAAGTTGAGTGTGGTGGTGCTGTGGTGCACACTCGTAATCCCAGTACTTGGGAGGCTGAGACAGGAGGATTGCAGGTGCGTGGCCAGCCTCAGCTACTTACTGAGGCCCTCCACAACTTAGTGAGACCCTGTTTCAAAATAAAGAATAAAAAATAGAGCTGGAAGCCGGGCGTGATGGCGCACGCTTGTAATCCCAGCATTTGGGAGGCTGAGGCCAGAGGATCCAGGTACGTGGCCAGCTTCAGCTACTTAGTGAGGCACTCCGCAACTTAGTGAGACCCTGTTTCAAAAAATAAAGAATAAAAAATAGGGCTGGGGATGTAGCTCAGAGGTAGAATGCCCCTGAGTTCAATCCTCAGTACCGCCAAAAAAACAAACAAACAAACAAACAAAAAAAACAGAGCTGGGGGTATAGCTCAGAGGTAGAATGCTCCTGGGTTCCACCCCCCAGTACTGAAAAAAGAAAAAAAACTACAGTCTAATGGTTTCTGAACTTTTTAACCATAATACACAAAAGAAATACAAAGGGCATAATGATTATACTTTTGTTCTTGCAAGTAGGCTGAATGTTAACTGCCACTGGTTTGGGCAATAACCTGCAGCAATCCATACATGCTTTTTTCCCCCCAACCCTTCACCTAAAGCCCCGTTTTTGTTTTGTTTTATTTTTTCAGTATATTTTATACTCCCACAGTATTGCAGGTAAGTTTTGCTGTGCAGTCTTCATCATATTTTCTCCTATTATGTGAGCTTTGACTTTCACTGAGCTTTATTAAAAGTCCTTGAAGAGCAGGGTGTGGTGGCACACCTCTGTAATCTGAGTACTTAGGAGGCTGAGACAGGAGGATCACAAGTTCAAAGCCAGCCTCAGCATCCTGGCTGTCTAGAAGACCCTCAAAACAAAAAATAAAATGGGCTAGGGGTGTAGCTCAGAGGTAGAATGCCCCTGGAATCAATCCCTAGTACCAAAAATAAAATATGATCTTGAAGGAAGATTCAAATAATTTTTATCTGTTCAATTTTCATTATCATTAGAGTACTCTTTGTCAAGACATCTCTCCTTTCAGTTGTCAAAAAAGTTGTTTTTCCCCCAAAATTTGCATGATTATTTTTAAGTGTTATTGAAAAAGTAGTTTTACCAAGATTTAATAATAATTAATAATTAAGCTCATATAATAGTTAAACAGACATGCAAGTCTCATGTTGTTTAGATTGACAGCTGCTGTGTGTTCAATCTTCACTGTGGTTGTCATATGCTATCACCAAATTCGCTGTCCAGACCACTGTGGCAATGGTCACAGGGGATAGAAGAGAGTGGTTAGGGATGTAGACTCCAGAGGCAGAGTGCCTGACAGCCACCTACAAGTTCTGCAACCTCAGAAAAGTAATTTAACTTCTCATCTATAGGGGTAATCAGAATAGTAACAAAAGCCTGTAATCCCAGTAATTGGGAGGCTGAGACAAGAGGAGCACAGGTTCAAGGCCAACCTCAGCAACTTAATGAGACCCTATTTCAAAATAAAAATCAAAAGGGGTAGGAGTGTAGAGCAGGGTTAGAATGCCCCCTGGGTTCAATCCCCAGTCAGTACCAAAAAAAAAAAGGAACTACCTCAAGAAGTGTTTTAAGTGTTTTAAGAATTAACTAAAGCCGGGTGTGGTGTGTGGTGGCCCACGCTTGTAATCCCAGCATTTGGGAGGCTGAGACCAGAGGACCAGGGTTCACGGCCAGCCTCAGCTACCTAGGTAGTGAGGCACTCCGCAACTTAGTGAGACCCTGTTTCAAAGTAAAGAATAAAAAATAGGGCTGGGGGTGTAGTTTAGAGGTAGAATGCCCCTGGGTTCAATCCCCAGTACCGAAAAAAAAAAAAAAAGAATTAACTAAAATTATTGAACTGCCTATAATGGTGTCTGACACAAACTAAACACTGAAGAAATAAGAAAAGAAAATTGGAAAGCAAAGCATCAGAGAAAACCTGGTGCCTGACACAACTCTACATGACTTCAGAAGTTCCCTCAGTCCCCTAAACACTTTCAAGCTAATAATTCAGACTTAGTGGTATTTAACCAATAATCTATGTGTCTTATATTTTAAATAGGACAAAAAAGATTGACAATAGATTCCACCAACCCAGAATTTCCAATACTTTTGCCTTCTTGGGACCTCACAGTGGCTTGAGGGTGAGGATGCAGGTGATGAGCCCTGGGCAAACTGATGGATGGAGGTAAGTCCTGCAGCCATCACTATCGCCATGGCTGGCTCACTGTGGGGTCTGGCCGTGTTACTTCACTCTCTACTCCTCAGTGAAGTGGAGAGTGATAGACATTTATCTGATGTCCTCAGATCCTCCTTCCTTATCTCCTTGGGTTTCCTGCTCTTACTAACACCCTGTTGCCTTTTTTTATTGTTGTTTCTTGTTTTGGGGAGTTTTGGGGGGCTGAGAATTGAATCCAGGGGCATTCTACCTCCACGCTACACCCCCAGCTTTTTTTATTTTTTGTTTTGAAACAGGGTCTCTCTAAATTGCTGAGAACCTCACTAAGTTTCCGAGACTGGGCTCAAACCTGTGGTCCTCCTGTCTCACTCTCAAGTACTAGGATTACAGAGGTGTGCCATTAGACTCAGCTTCTGGTTGCATTTTCTGCTACTCTGTGTCACAAGGAACTGCATTTCCCATTTCCCTTCCCCTTTGGCTTCTAGTTTTGATTTGGTCAATGAGAGATGCTGATGAAAATTTGGAGGTGAAAGGAAAAGAGGAGCCAGAGTGTTTGTCTCCTTGATTCTAATAGCCTTGGGTAGCACTTCCAACAGCCTCCTCTATGACTCTGGTTCCCACTGAACATGCCCTCCATGGATGAGCAGCTCCTGGGCTCCTTTTGTGCCTCTGGCGTGTTAGTAATGTTGTTTTTGACTGGGTTGCTTCACTGATGTTATTGAGGCCTGGGTTGCCACACTGTCCCCTCTTTGGCTTTACAGCCCTCTTGTCTAATTGTTTGTATTACATATTCCTAGCTCAGCTCAATGGCTCAGGCCTATAATCCCAGTAGTTGGGAGGCTGAGGTAGAAGGATCACAAGTTCAAGGCCTGCATGGGGTAACTTAGTGAGATTCTGTCTTCAAATTAAAGATAAAAAGGGCTGGGGTGTAGTTCAGAGGTTGAATGCCCCTAGGTTCAATCCCCAGTTTCACACACAAAAAAATTATATTCCTTCTATTTAAAATACTTATTGGAGAAACATTACTTCCAGAAATAAAGAACAGATATACTTTTCCTTCTTCTCCCTATTAAAAGCAGCTAAAAATCTGTGACATTATATATAAAACAAACAGTAGAAAAGGTGTTTCTAGGTCTAGAAGGTGAAAGTGGAGTGTGGAACCAAAGAAACAGCCTCATGTATTGGAGATAGGGTGCCAGAGAAGCCAACAAAAGACAATGGGGAAAGACAGAAGAAAAAGTAACTGGGAAATGATAGTTTCTATATATATGAGAAGAACAATTTTGATATTTCTCATCAGAAACCATGGACACCAGAAGGAAGAAGCACAACATTTTCCAAGTGCTGAATAAACTATCAACAACAAAAAGAAAATATTCTACATCCAGTGAAAAATATCTTCCAGGAATGAAGAACAAATCAAGACATTCTCTGATAAAGAAAAATGAAAAGAATTTGTCACCAGCAAACTGTGCTAGAATAATGACCAAAGGAAGTTCTCTAAACAGGATGATAATGATTAAAGAAGAAACCTTACACTATAAGGAAAGAAGAACAACAGCAAAAAGAGCAAAGAAAAAATATTATAAATGCAATATGCTTTCTTCCCTTGAATTTTCTAAATTATGTTGGCAATCGAAGCAAAAATTGAAGCACTGTCTGATGTGGCCCTTAACAAATATAAAGGAAACATTTGAAATTATTATAAGTGGGAAAGGTAAAGACATGTAGAGGTAAGTTTTCTACAGTTGCTTGAACTTATAGAGCATTAACATAATTAGACTTGGATCAACTATATATCCCCCCACATACACAGAAACACACAGAGACACACAGACACACACACATACATACACATCACCTAGAGCAACTACTAGATACAATGAGATACACTCAAAAAACTCTATTGTTAAATCAAAATGGGATTGTTAAAAAATACTCACATAGTCCCCAGGAAAGCAAGGAAAAAAAACCAAAATAAATTAAAGCAGTAAACAAAAAATAAAATGACAGACTTACGCCCTAATATATGAAGATTTATATGAAACATAAATGGTTTAAATACATCAAGTAAATGCAGAGATTTGCAGAGTAGGGGAAAAAGAAAGAGAAGAAAATGATCTAACTATATACTGTCTACAAGAAACTCTTCAAATATAGTGATACTGATGGCTTGAAAATAAAAGAGTGAGTAATACATGCCATGAAAATACTGATCAAAAGAAAGAACAAGTAAGTGGCCATATGCATTTCAGGTAAAATAGACTTCAAGCTGGGCACAGTGGTATGTTCCTATAGTCCCAGCTTCTCAAGAGGCTAAAGCAAGAAAATGACTTGAACCTAGAAGTTCAAGGCAGCTTCAGAAATAAAGCAAGACCTCATCTCAAACAAACAAAAAACTTCAGAGCAAAGAAAATTAATTAGAGGAACATTACATAACAACAAAGAATCAATCTATCAAGAAGACATGTACGTATGCACCAAACAGAGCTTCAAAATATATGAAGCAAAAACTGATAGAACTAAAGATAAATAAATCCACAGTTACGGTTAGGCATTTCAATACCCCCTCTTAACAATGGATAGATGAACTAGACAGAAAATAATCTAGTTCTAGAAAAACTCAACAGCACCATGCATCAAAAGGCCCTTGTTGACATGTATAGAATGCACCATTCTTCTTGAGTATCCACACAACATATACCAAGATAGATCATATCCTGAGTCATAAAAGAAGTAAAATTACACAGTGTGTTCACTAACCACAGTGAACTCAAACTAGATACAAATACCAGAAAAATAAAAGAAAAAAATATCCAAACATTTGGAAACTAAACAACTAAACAACTGCTGAATAATTCATTGGTCACAGAGGTAATCTCAAATGAAATAAAATATACACTGAGCTAAATGAAAGTGAAAATAGAACATAGCAAAGCATGGGACTCAGGAAAAGCAGTGCTCTAAGGTTAAATTTATAGCACTAAGTGCTTGTGTTCAAAAGAGGAAAAGTATCAAATCAATAATACCAATTCCCACTTCAAAAACAAAAGCAAGAAAAGAAGAGATGGAAAATTCCAAGCAAGTAGAAGAAAAGAAATAATAAGTATCAGAGCAGGAATCAATGAAACTTAATTGGCCAGGGATCAGTTGTGTGTTAATTGTTGTATCCCCAAATCTTAGAACAATGCCTGACACTTAGTTGTCATCCCACAAAGGATTCTTGAATAAAGAAGTGAATGGATAAAAAATTGGCAACTTATCTGGAAGGTAAAGGAAATTTTTCATTTTTCAAGTTGAAAATGAGTTTGTTTTCAAGCCAAAGAACCTCCCAAAATATGAATGTTTACTAATCTAGATAAGAGCTGTAAGAATTGACTTGAGGAGCTTGCTATGCAACCCTTATGTGGACAAGCAATGCACATCAGCCTCCTTTTCTCCAAAAACAGTTCCCCCTCACCAGCAGTCTTATTTAGACCATGTGACTTTAGCAGTCACAGAGTGATGAACCCATGACCTTGTTGAGCCAATCAGATTCTTTCTCCTTGGGGAATCTGAGAGATTTTTCTAGGCACAGTGGAAGTGAATTGTAAAGGTGGTCAGTTTTTGCCAAGAGCTTGGAGATTCAGAGAAAAAGCAGCTTTGGAGAAGATGTCTCAGAAAAGCAAAGGCAGAAGCTGGAAAGAGGATCACCTATGTTAATAGGAGTTTGCAGATCCTGATTCTAATCCCTTCCAGATATTCAGCTGCCTTCCTGCCTTTGTTTCTGGACGTCCTTATAAGAAATTCAACTTTGGGGAGAGAATGGCAACTAATTAGATTTGTTTTCTGATGCTCTGAACCAAAAATCATTGATTATACAGGGAGGAAGATCATGGGTACACTTTTGGACATGTTAAATCTGATTTCCTTTCCTATATTATGTCTTGAACAAATTTCCAGGATTTGTTTTTCTTGACCTTTTAGAATATATCTAATATTGCTATTTAGGCTTATTTTTAATACCTCCCCAATTCTTTGAGCACCTTATGATTCCATCCCTTTATAAAGAATAGTCCTGAAAGAAGAAAGAGCTGTAAGAAGGGCCTGGTCATCAGAAACAAACACAACAGACAGAGGGTTTTTCTCTTATGTCCACAAGGCATGAGGTTATCCTCTTAGAATATGAGAAAAAAAAAATGGAACCAAAAACATATGCAGGAAAATTTGAGCTGCAGAATATTATACAAGCAGTGAAATGCATGTCATTTTCTAATTGCTTCATAGCTTCACCACCTCCTCAAAACACCTTGAAAAAGTCTGCAAATTCAAACCACCTCTTTGCAAATTGATTTCTTAATGTCACTAGGCTCCACACACTCCCAGCCCACGCGCCTGCAGTTGCTAAGTGCATTGGATTGTCACAGTATGTTCCAGAGGCTCTGGGTTTCTCTCAAATGTGAAAGACATGCTTCTAATTGGCAGCAAAATCCTTGTCTTTCAAACACAACATCCTCTTTAAAAGAAGGAAGCAGTATCCATTATATTTCAACCAGTTCAAATTAAAACTGATTTCCCAAAGCAAGGGAAAGCTTATAAGCTCTAAAATTCAATATTATCTTACAACTTGGAATTCAACAATGATTTATAATTTGGTTTTGTATTATTAGCTTCATCTCATTAGGGACCAAAATCATGATATGACACAACATTTTTTTTCTTTACATGCAATGATAATTTCATTGATGAAAAATATTTTAAGAGGCTCTGGGATTTCCAACTCAATAACATAAATAAAATTTTAGACAAAAGTTTAAAACTATGATAAAAAAAGAAACTATGGCAAAAAAGTAAAATCATGCATATTTAATGGATATATATTCACAAATTTAGCAAATATTTATTGAGAGAGACCAGTTGGATATAAATTGCAATCCACATACCTCAAAAATTTAGTCTAAAAGAAGAGATTGGCCATTAATCCAGCCAAGCTTTCACTAAATTTTTATCATAAAAAGATGCTTCAGTGGGTACTTACTTTGGTATCTTAATTTTTTAATTAAGATGGTATCTTGATTTGGTGTCTTAATTTTTGCATTGTAGCATTTGATCACTTTAATACATATCATCAAACTGGTAAACTTTTTATAAAGATTTTATTGTATTAACAAGGAATATGTTTTTCAAAAAAGCTCGAACTATACAGAAAAAAAAAGGGAAAAACTCTCCATAACTACCACCAGGTGGGGTAACCAACATTGCATTTCTAGGTGTCTTTCCACACTCAACATTTTTATTTTAAAAAGCATAGACAATATTATACTGTACACAAGGTCAGGATAGCATAGTGAGCCTGGACTCTCTAAACGTCACCACCTTGATTCAACCATAATGGGTAAAAGTGAACTATGGGCACATGGAAATTACGTATCTAAAAAGAGTATCATTTCAAATAAGTTGGGAATGGATGAACTGCTCAGTAAATGGTAATGGAACAATTGACTCCTCATCTGATAAAAAATTAAGTTAGATTTCTACTTTGCATCATACCAAAATATCTAGGTTGCTAAAATTTCAAACATGAAAAACAAAATAGTAAAGTAGCACAGAGAATATTCCTATAATCATTTTTCATCCCCCCCCCCCAAAAAAGAAACACAAACAGACTATGTACAGGGGAAAAGGTCACTTTCATATATTATAATGAGACCTAAAAAGATGCCAAAAATACAGAATGGGTGCTGCCTGGCTTCCAGAATGATCTTTGGAAGCTACTCTAACTAGGAACTTAAAAAAAAAAAAAAATGGCACTAGAGATTGAACCCAGTGGCACTCTACCACTGAACTACATCACCAGCTCTTTTTATTTTTTGAAACAGGTTCTCACTAAATTGCAAAGGCTGGCCTCTAACATGCAATCCTCCTGATTCAGCTTCCCCATTACTGGGACTACAGGCGTGCACCACCGTGCCTGGATCTAACTAGGAATTCTTTTTTTTTCAGTACTAGGGATTGAACCCATGGGCATTCTACCTCTGAGCTACACTCCCAGCCCCATTTTTTATTCCTTATTTTGGAACAGGGCCTCACTAAGTTGTGGAGGACCTCACTAAATAGCTGAGGCTAGCCGAGAACCTGGATCCTCCTGTCTCAGCCTCCCAAGTACTGGGATTACAAGCATGTGCTACCCCACCCAGCTAACTAGGAATTCTTGAATGGACATGTGAGATGAGTGAGAAATAAACCCTTGGTTGTATTAAGTGACAAGGTTTGGGGATTTATTTATGGTGGATTGCCAAAGTTGTTTTTGTTTTTGTGTGTGTGTGTGTGGTACTGAGGATGGAACCCATGGACATTCTATCTCCGGGTTATCCCCCAGTACCCCCAGACCTATTTTTTATATTTTAATTGGAAACAGGATCTCACTAAATTGCGGAAGGCCTTGCTAAGAAGCTGAGGCTGGCTTTAAATCTGCGATCCTCCTGTCTCAGCCACCCAAGTGCTTGGCACGCCCGGCAAACATTTTTTTTTTTTATTCCATGGTGGCACACCTTGTAATCCCAGTACTTGGGAGGCTAAAACAGGAAGATCGCAGGTTCACAGCCAGCCTCAGCTACTTAGCAAGACCCTCTGCAAATTAGTGAGACCCTGTTTTAAAATAAGGAATTTTAAAAAAAATAGGCCTGGGGGTATAGCTCAGAGGTAGAATGCCCCTGTGTTCACTCCCTCGTACTGCAATAAATAAATAAATAAATCCAGTTGGTATTTTAATTGGCATCACATTTTATTTATAGAGTAGGTTAAGGAGAACTGACTTTTTTAAAAATACTGAGTTTCTACATCTGAGAGAAATAACATTTTCCCATTTATTCTGACTTTTTTATTGCCTTTGGTAAAGTCTTGTTGTTTTTCTTTATATAGATTATAACCATTTATTTCATTTATTCCTGTATGTTTTATATTTTTGCTGTATTATGGCTATAATCCTTTTCCCACTGTATTTTCTATCTGATTATTTGTTATACCTAGGCAAAATATTAGCTTTTGTAAGTCTGACTTCTTTTTTTTACAGAATCTTTAAGTGCCATTGGTTCGTTGGTTTTGTTTCTTGGATTATTTATAGCAAATCATGGCAGGTTTTCCTCTTCTTTTCCAATATTGATAGCTTTTTGCTCTTTTCTTCTATATTAGGATCATGAAAATAATATTGAAAAATAGTAGTGGCAGCTTTCCTTTCCCTGTCTTTTCATTTAAATAAACTATATTAAGGAATTAAACATTAAATATGTTTCATGAAGATTTATGATAAATCCTTTTATTAAATTATGGAAATCTTCTATTACCACCTTTAAAAAAGGTGTGGGTTTTTTGTATGTGTGTTATTAATCAAGGTAGATCTTGAATTTTATCCAAATAAACTCCTTTCCTCTTAATGTTTAGATAATTTATTATTTTTCTTTAATAGAGTACATTCATATTGATATAGTTCTAAATATCACAGTTGTATTCTGTGTAACTTCTTGATTATGGTATGAATCCTTAATGTATAGCATTATTTAGTAATTATATATCTAATGTCTTTGTGACTATTTTCTTTTTTTGGATTGAACTCAGGGGCATTCTACCCCCGAGCTATACCCCCAGCCCTATTTTTTATTCTTTATTTTGAAACCGAGTCTCACTAAGTCGCGGAATGCCTCACTATGTAGCTGAGGCTGGCCGCGAACCCGGATCCTCCGGTCTCAGCCTCCCAAATGCTGGGATTACAAGCATGCGCCACCACGCCGGGCTGTTTGTGATTATTTTCATAAAAGACATTGGTTAATAAGTATGTTGTGTGTGCACTAATTTGCACACATTTATCTAGTATTTTAACCAGGAATATTCCACCTTATATTTTAAAAGTTCAAACACTGAATCTTTTCCCATGTTTTATCAAATTAAATATGATAGTTCTGGCCGGGCTTGGTGGCGCATGCTTGTAATCCCAGCATTCGGGAGGCTGAGACCGGAGGATCCGGGTTCGCGGCCAGCCTCAGCTACCTAGTGAGGCACTCCACAACTTAGTGAGACTCGGTTTCAAAAAAAGAATAAAAAATAGGGCTGGGGGTGTAGCTCGGAGGTAGAATGCCCCTGAGTTCCATCCCCAGTACCGCCAAAAAAATAAAAAAATAAAATAAAATAAATATGATAGTTCTTCCCTGAAGGATTGAGAAACCTACTTATTAAATCACCTAAGAAAAGTGTCTTTTGGTGAAGAAAGATCTCTTCTGGTTTTATGCTTTTTCTGTAGTTACTAAATTATTCAAGTTTTCTACCCTTCCTTGAATTTTTAAAATCATTTTTACTCCCCTAGAAAAGTACGAATTTTATTTATCTTTTCAAACTTTTTAAAGTTGTACAACATATTCTACTTAATTTATTTTTAAGTTTCTTTCAAACCTTTGTGTTCTTGAACATTTGAACACTGTTTATCTAAATCTTTTCTCTCTTTCTCTAACTGGATAGGCCAAGTTTTATTTATTTGAATAGGTCATATAAAAAGAAAAAGATCAACCAGGGCTGGGGATATAGCTCATGGTAAAGTACTTGCCTTTATTTGCATGCATGAGGCCCTGAGTTCAAGTCCTATCACTACAAAAATAAATAAGTAATAAGCTTTTATCCAGAAATTATGGACATACAGGAGAAATTATGTATCATTTTTTTCTTTCAGATTAAAATTTTGATGCATTACTTTACACTTAAAGTTGCTTCATCTAAAATGGTATCTAGAGGTCAAAGAAAAACATTGGCTATACTAGTTGATGTGTATCCTATCAACATAAGTTTATCTTGTGTGCCTGGGTGTTTTATATGTTTAAGTCTTGGGTTGTTCTACTCTAATCTTCTGAGTACTTACTTGCTTTGGGGGTGCTTTATCTGGCAGTTTCTGGGAGAGGTATGTTTTAAAGTTTTCTACCATTATTGTAATTTCTTCACATTCTTTGTCTTTCTGGGTCCCCCCCCCCATGGATTTTAATGCTATTAAAATTTTTGAAATGATACTTCTTCTTGCTTATCTTATCATTTTAATGGATTTTAACCAATCAAATTTCTTTTTTACTTGGTTTGGTGGATACTCTTTTGGGAGCAGTATTTTAAAATGTAATCCTAGCCAGGCATGGTGGTGCATGCTCGTAATCCCATACTTGGGAGGCTGAGACAGAAGTATCACAGGTTTAAAATCAACCTCGGCAACTTAGTGAGGCCCTCCACAATTTAGTGAGACTTGGTTTCAAAATAAGAAATAAAATCAGGTTGGGGGTGAAGCTCAGAGGTAGAATGCCCCTTGGTTCAATCCTCAGTCACACACACACACACACACACACACACACACACACACACACACACACAAATGTAATCCTAAAACTTGTTGTTGGATTAGTCTAGTGTGGCTACAAAACTCTCACCAATATTTGAGTGGCAGTCTGCCCAAAACTTCATATAAGATCAAATTTGACTGTTTGGAGAGACTGTGAAGTTCCCTTTTTTGCATCAGATACCTAGTTCAGTTTATCTTTAGCTCATACATTCTCAACCTGTTCAACAGCTCAACTCCTGATTATGTGAGCTGTACTCGAAGTGACAGACACATTGGCAATACTGTGAGATTATCCAATTTAATCGTTTCAATCATTAAAATCTTCTGTTGTCTATTTTATATTTGTACATGTTTGAACCTAAAACTTCAAAACACAAATAATGTAAATTCTATGAGAAATTTTTTGAAGAGTGGGGTATTATTAAACAAGGAAAAAGACACTTTGAAATTCTCAGGATATAATTATCCATTCAATATCAAGAATGCTGGAAAGTCAGATATAAACCAGTATACACAAGTAGCTAAGGATAACAGACATATCATTTCCTCAACTAGTACCAAGGCAAGTGATAAAATAATTTTTAGCTAAGAGATATTTAGTCAAATAAGACAAAATAATTGAGGCAGCAGTTATAATGATATTCCATGACACATATTCACATCAGTTTTTCAGCTCATATACTCACGCCAAAAAACCGTACTGCATTAAACAACTAATCAAATGTATTATTAAAAGAAAAAAAGAGCCAAGGAAATATTCATCTCTTTAAGTGTCAAGGCTGTTTATAGAAGGAAAAAACATTACTTAAGGACAAGAAAAGAAGTTCCAATTTAAAGTGGATGTTATGGCCCTTGCCATGAGGATCTTTTGAAATTATTTCATCCCATGAAGAATTTTATTCTTTTCTATGGATGTGTCTACATGCCCTTCCAACATGGCAACACGTGGAATCCTCACATGTAGTGCTGAAGAAGGAAATGAAAATGTAAGCCAGGCATAGTGGCACACACCCATAATCCCAGTACTTGAAAGGCTGAAACAGGAGGATCTCAGGTTCAAGGACAGCCTCAGCAATGTAGCAAGACTTTTAGCAACCTAGTGAGACCCTGTTTCAAAACAAAAAAATATAGCTGGGCGTGGTGACACACACTTGTAATCCCAATGCGTGGGAGGTTGAGACAGGAGGATTGTGGATTCCCAGCCAGCCTCCAAAACTTAGTGAGGTCTTGTTTCCAAATAAAATATTAAAAAAATAGGGCTGGGGTTGTAGCTCAGAGGTAGAGTGTCCCTGGGTTTAATCTCCAGTACCCCTACACACACACACACAAAGATGACAATGCTTTTTCTCAGTGGACATTTTAAAAAGTTGTTGGTCACAACATAATCCTTAAGACCAGAAAAGCAAGTTTTGCCAGGAAATATCAGTACTGTGTTTTTCTTTTCGCTTCTTTCTTTTTCTTTTCTCTTCTTTTCTTTTGTGGTACTGGGGATTGAACCCAGAGGCATTCTGCCTCTAAGCTATACCCCCAATCCTATTTTTTATTCTTTATTTTGAAACTGGGTCTCACTAAATTGCAGAAGGCCTTAAGTAACTGAGGCTGGCCGATAACCTGCAATCCTCCAGTCTCAGTCTCCCAAGTACTGGGATTACCACACTGGGCTTCCTATTTTATTTTTATTTTGAAACAAGGTCTTGCTAGGTTGATGAGAGTCTCAGTACTTGCTGAGGCTGTCCTTAAACCTGTAATCCTCCTGACTCAGCCTCCAAAGTACTAGGATTACAGTCATGGGCTACCCCGCCTGGCTGGTACTGTGTGTTCTTAACAAATCAAATTTGAAGAGTAATTCTCAAAGTTGTCAATTTGATGCCAGAACATGTTCAGTATACTGGCTCATGATGCTAATGTTGAGTATTTATTCTCATAAATGAATGTTCAAGGGATTAAAGAATAAAATAAGTTGTATATGACCACTGGAGAGCCTGTGTTATATAAACAGACTGTTACTGCAAAAAAAATTTATAGGTAAATTCTAACAAAGAATTATTAAGGAAAGCCAAAAGAAATATAAGTAAAAGAAAACATATGGAATTTAGATGTTTATAACTCATTTCAGAATAAATTTTTAGCATAATATGTCTTATTCAATATTTTTCTTTTATTCAGTGTATAGATGCATAGGCAATTAAAAAGCACTGAAATTTAACTGGGTGTCATTTATTTTTTATTTATTCAATCTGGTAACCTTAAAGAAGAACCAATTTTCAATTTTTTTTTATTTCCAGAGCTTAGATTTCTTCTATTTTATTTATTTATTTATTTGTTTGTTTGTTTATTTATTTATTTTTGCGGTACTGGGGATGGAACCCAGGGGCATTCTACCTCTGAGCTACATCCCCAGTCCTATTTTTTCTTCTTTATTTTGAAACAGAGTCTCACTAAGTTGTGGAGGGCCTCACTAAGTAGCTGAGGCTGGCTGAGAACCCAGATCCTCCTGTCTCAGTCTCCCAAGTCCTGGGATTACAAGCATGCACCACCACACCCAGCAGATTGCTTCTTTTAAAAACAGCAGCCTCCATTCTGCTCCATTGGTCTATGTGTCTGTTTTTGTGCCAATACCAAGCTGTTTTTATTACTGTGGCTTTGTAGTAGAGTTTGAAGTCAGGTATTGTGATACCTCCTGCATGGTTCTTGTTGCTAAGAACTACTTTGGCTATCCTGGGCTTTTTCTTTTTCCAGATGAATTTAAGGACTGAGTTTTCTATGTCTGTGAGGAGCACCCTTGGTAATTTCATGGGTATTGCATTGAATCTGTAGATCAGTTTTGGGAGGATGGCCATTTTGATGATATTTATTCTGCCTATCCAAGAGCATGGTAGATCCTTCCATCTTCTAAGGTCTTCATCGATTTCTTTTTTCAACTTTTTGTAGTTTTCCTTATAGAGGTCTTTGAACCTACCATATGATCCAGCAATACCACTTCTGGGTATCTACCCAAAAGAATGGAAACCAAACTATCAGACCGACGTATGTGTATCTATGTTTATAGCTGCACAATTTACAATAGCCAAACTATGGAACCAGCCAAGATGTCCATCGACAGATGAATGGATTACAAAACTATGGGATATGTACACAATGGAATTTTACTCAGCCATAAAGAAGAACAAAATCATGTTATTTGCAGGGAAATGGAAGGAACTGGAAAACATTATGTTAAGTGAGATTAGCCAGTCACAAAGAGTAAAGAAACATATGTTCTCCCTAATATGCGGATGCTAGGGAGAAGATGGGGTATAAGAGGGTCTCCAGATGAAAAAGGAGAGACCCTTGAAAGCAAAGAAGTTGATTTAACCGAAGGGGTTGGACTGGGGGGTGGGGCACACTAATATATATCAAGGTTACTCACTAAACTGAACTTGAGAGGGAGGGAGGGCGAGGAAGTGGGGTGGGAATTTGGGGAAGGGGTCAAATGAGAATTGTGAGCACATATATTGTTATCAATTTATACCTAACAAAGAGGTATGCTTACAATGTATGAATAAAAATAAAAAAATTTAAAAATAAATAAATAAAAACAGCAGCCTCTTCTTGTTTTATGGATATAGTAAATCCATATGGATCTCTCTGTTTCCTGCTTTAGTTTTGTTTTCTCACAGGAAATTTCTCTTGTTTCTCCAGTTCAGTACCACACTTTCATGCTGGTGTTTTTCCTCAAACCTTTGTGACTTCTTGGTTACCAATTCACAGTTATAATGTCATATTTATATTGATCTAGTTGAAACCTGGAATTTTTCAGCTGATGAAATTCCTGATTTTCTTGGCAATTGGCATAGTTCCTGGGTAGGAAGGGAGAATATGACCAAGTGGGCTTCTCTTTGGGGATCTCCACTCCTATAACCAGGGAGGTCATGTCCTAGTTTGCCTGTAACAGTCACAGGTTACCCCTCCTGAATTGGCATAATTATTAGTAATGCTTTGTTTCACTCACAAGTGTCCCAGTTTAGAAAATAAATTACATTTTCATCTTTCTTATGACAGATGGAAGTTAGCTGGAATATTTCTCTCTCTCTGCTCCCAGTACCCACCTTGGCAGTATTTGGCAGCAAATATTCCAGTTAATTTAGAAAACAGGACTCATAGCTTTAACCTGAGGGCAAATGTTACAGCAGGCACCTGGAGAATAAAGGACTGATTCGGTTACTGCATGGCACTGTAATTAATTATCCTCCTGGCTGTCTGCCTCTGCTTCTATTGCCTAAGAGCTTAGGTTTCTTTATCAAGGGGTCATCAGAGCTATTATCTTTCACCCAAATAGGATTGCAGATATTTTTCTTAAACCTTGGTGTGTGTGTATGTGTGTGTGTGTGTGTGTGTGTCTGTGTGTCTGTGTGTGTGTGTGTGTGTTATATCCATGTCTGACCCTATCTGCTTTAATATTAAAATATAAGTCCATAATTACAGTTGTAATGTCATCTGTAATAACAATAATTATAGGTAAGATGTGAAAACTTCTTATGTATCAGGTACTGTTCAAAGCTCTTGACTTGAATTAATCTCCATGGCAATGCTCTGAGGTGATTTCTATTATCTCCATTTTCCCAACATAGAAATTGAGGCAGAGAGGGTAAGTAACCTACACAAAAGCTGGAAGACCCAGGGAGAATGAGCAGCTTTCCAACGACACAGCAGCTGGGTCCAGAGCTCATATTCTCAGCACCATCTAAATCCTTCATGCCAAACAACAGTTTTCTCCCTGACTTTCCCAAGCAGCTTGGGGTGTAAAACTTCTTTATTACTTCAGTCATTTCTGTGGGGTTTGGGAGAAGAAGGAGTCAAGAGCTCAATTAACTGTCTTGAACCAAAAGCTTATTAAACCTTTTTTTTTTTTTTTTTTTTCAAACTCCAGTGTTCTGGTCTAATTGTTTGCTCTTGTGTGGTCAGTCACAACTTGTTAGCCAACCATTGCTCAGATGCACAGACCTTCATGTACTGCTTCTCACTGCCTCATCAGTTTAGAAAACTTATATCTTATCTGATATAAGAGCAGGAAAGAAGCTGGGTGCAGTGGCCCACGGCTACAATCACAAACTTGGGAGACTGAGACAGGAGGATTGCAGGTTCAAGGACAGACTCAGCAACATAGCAAGACCCTAGGCAACTTTTAGTGAGACCTTGTTTCAAAATTAAAAATAAATAGAGCTGGGGGTGTAGCTCATAGGTACAATGCCCCTGGCTCAGTCTCTAGTACCCCCCCCCCCAAAAAAAAGAGACCACTCCAGTTTCATAATACAGCATTCCTTTATGGCATATAACCCCAAGTCATATTCTTTTAAGTCAGAAAGAGATAGTAACAACCCAGGCCAATCCCATCATTTTGCAAATTTGAAAAAAAAAAAAAAAAAAGGGAATCCCAAAGAGATCAAGTGACTTACCCATGTCTCACAGCTAATTAATGTAATTAGCGATAAGGCCAGAAACACCACCAGTGTCCTAACAAACCCAGTGTTCTTATTCATTCTGTCTCACTGCCTCTCTACTTCATTGTCTTGGAATTGAAAGTTGAAATCATGTTATTGTTTTCTAGAAATGATTTTTTATCTAGATATGATCTAAGTGCTCTGAACCCATACATACATTTGGGAAAAAATACTCTTTCAATTTTAAAGGAAACTTTAAAAAATTGATTGCTGTATCTATTATGGCTCTCTCTGTTATTTCCAAGTTTTTTCTGTTTTCTGTGATATGAATGCTGCCCCAGTAACCCTGCTTCTTTTCACCCCCAGCACAACATTGACTCTTATCTGTTCAGCTAGATTAACATTTTCATCTCAATCACCGCACCTGCCAACAGCAACAGGCTTAGAGGCCAGTGCCCGAGGTAATCCACATCACCCCTCTGCTGGATGTAAAAACGAACATTATTATACTACATTAAGGGTAATGAATTTTGAAAAGTGAAAGCTTTTCTTTTTCTTGTTTTCCCCAATAGCAATCTGCTTTCTGGGATACAAATACATTCTTGAAATTACAACATTCAAAAAGGTAAAAAAAAATGGTGTAAAGTAAAGAAAAAGAGGAAGAAGTAAGAGGCATTTCATAACTTGTCCAGAGATGACTATTTCACATTCTAAAGAAGTAAAAAAAAAAAAAAAATGGCCTTCTTATCCAGGAACAAAAAGAGGTGTATTTAAAAAAAAACTGATAAAATGTTAACATTTGTTATAATGTAAAAATAGCTGTTTGATACTTAATAATCTCTATTCAGAGAAATTAAATTCTAAAAAAGTTCATTGCTCATAAGCCATGATTTCAAGATAAAAAGCAGTAATTTTTGTTAATTAATACCTCTATCTTCTCTCCTTGATTGTTTCCAACTAAGAGAGTAACAGAGCTGGAAAATCCACTCCTACTTCTCCAGCTGACAGGCCTCCAGGGCACCTTGCAAGTCCCTCAACGGAAGCACTTCCTTGGAATCAGCAAATCCCAGCATTCCACCCCACTCCCAGTCACTTGGCCGGCCACTTGCCTCTTGCAACTGAAGTCTCCAGTTTCTCTTCCTCAGGAGCACCTGAGTAACATGCTCTTAGTTAAAATAACACCTTTTCCTGTTTTGTTTTCTTAGCAGCTCTTTATAGTCTAAAAAATTACCTCATTTGTTTACGTATTTGCTGTCTGTCAGCTCTTGTTAGCAAGGACATGCTTATCTGTTTTTCTTAACATGCAACTCCAGCGTCTAGAACAACATCTGACACCTGGGAGGTGCTTGAAAACATTAAATGAATGAATAGTTCTGTTTGGCTCCCTTGAAGCTTCTAGGTACATCTTGGGCTCTGAAATATCAAAGAGCTTCCTTACCCTTTGATATCAGCCATCAACTCTCATACCTCGCCCACCTCATCATCACCTGGAAATGTCCCATCTTTGAAATTTTACACCCCATAGAAATTTGTTCCAGAAATTTGTTGTTCTCCTTTTTCCCTCTGGCATATTCTCTAGGGCCTTCTTCCCCACAGCTCAGCACTCTTCAATTATAACGTAAAAGTTCCACCAATTCTATCTAATGGTTTACTTCTCACTTCCTCTATAGCTCAACTTACTGAACAAAGAGTTTATACCCTCTGGATTATTTCACCATCCCCCACTCTCTCTCAACTCAAGCATTCCATTCCCACCACTTGACCAAAATTGTCTTTGCCATGGTTGCCATTCCAGCAGTTCATCAGATAATTAAAAAAAAAAAAAAAGAAAGAAATTTAATTGATACAACCATTTTGAAGAGCAATTACTGATATCTGGTAAAACTGAATTACCAACATGTACACGTGAATTACCAACAGCATATTCTCCCTGGAAAACGATTCCACATGATCACAAGAAGACATATTTACAAATGTTTACCCCAGCATTGTTTGTAATAGCAGAAATTTGGAAATCACCTATGTGTCCAAGGTGGTAGCAGCTTGTACTTCTTTAAAATTCACTTTCTCTTTCTTTATCAGTAATAGAACAGCCAAATTTCAGGTGTGTGGTCACCTGGGATAAAGATTCTTTTTCCCATTTTACTTTATAGCTGTGACCATATGATTAAGTTTTAGTCGATGGATATAAGCAAAATCAGAAAATGAAACGTCTTTCTCTCCCTTTTACTGTAGTAATGGAGATGTGTTCACTAATGATGGAAATGCCATCTTGAATTTTGAGGTGACTTTGTATCTAAAGACCCATGCATACTAGAGCAACAAGATGGGGAGTGACTGAGTCCCTGAAACTGAAATGTCCCATATCATCCTTGCAAAACTATCTTTGGATTTATACAAAAGAGGTAGAAAATGTACCTATTTTGTTTAAAACCCTGCCTGTTATTTTAGTTTGTGCTGGTCACCTTTAGCCAAATGTCATTTTAACATTCAAAACAATGTATTGACAAAATGGACTCCATACAGGAATAAATGGACAAAAACACATTAAAAACATATCAGTCTGGATAAATATCATAATATTGACATATAAAGAAACATGATATTGCATGATAATATGTACAAAATTATATCACTTATTAAAAGTTAAAAATGCAGCTGTGCGCAGTGGCGCACATCTGTAATTCCAGTACTTGGCAGGCTGAAACAGTAGTATTGCAAATTTAAGGCCAGCCTGGACAACTTAGCAAAACCCTATCTCAAAATAAAAAAAAATAAAAAGGGCTGGAGGTGGGATAGCTCAGTAGTAGAGTACCCCTGGGCTCCTTCCCCAGTACCACAATAAATAAGTAAGTAAATATATAAATATATATTAAGGAGTTAAAATGCAAAATAATATATATTGCTTTTGAATGTATGCATACTTACATCAGAAAGTGCAAAAACATATGACTATGATTCATAACTACTTCAAGATAACAGTATCCTTAGAGCAAGGACTTTTCTGATTCAACATTGATTAACCAGCTGCATTACTGATTATCTTACCAGGCAAGATGGGCAAAACCAAGCCAATTAAGAGCTACTCAGTATATCTGTCAAGAGTCTTCAAGGTTGTTCTTCCCACCTCTGCATCCCCACTTATAAACCCCTGCCTCTGAAATAAAGACCTGCTCTTCAGTATCTGAGTCATTCTTGAATAACAAGAAATAAGACAAGCTGTTTCTGGGACATGACTTTATGAAAACCAAGCTAAGTAGAATATTCTGCCAGATTCAATAAGAGAAGGCACAAAAAGTAGTCATTCGCCAATTATCCTGAGTATATTCTGAATCAAGTTTAAAAATATTAATTCTGTAAATTAATTTAAATGAAACAAGAGCTGGCTCCATCATCATTATTATTATTATTATTATTATTATTATTATTATTATTATTATTACACTGGGGATTGAACTCAGAGGCATTCTACCTCTGAGCTACACTCGTAGCCCTATTTTATTTTTTATTTTGAAGCAGGGTCTCACTAAGTTGCTGAGTACCTCACTACTTACTAAGGCTGCTTTGAACCTGCGAACCTCCTGTTCTCAGCTTTCCAAGTACAGGGGAGGGGGGTTTACAGGTATGTAGTACCACCATGCCCAGCTTACAGTATTATTATTTTTTTATATGTAGAAGAAATTTGAACTTGAGATAAAGAGGAAAATTCAGCAAGTTAGCCATTTTCAAATTTCTAATAGTGGTTAGAATAAAAACCCTACTTATTGAGCTCTTAACATTTGCTGGACATGTTGTATATTCAATTATTTAAAGTAATTTTCACAACAATCCTAGATTATAAATTTAAAAATTGAGGATTAGCTAGTGATCACATAGACATAAAGGGTTTCAACCTTAAATCTATTTAAAGAGTTGTCTGAATTTAAAGTCTATATCTTTGAATATTATACTAGACCACTTACCATCACTAACAAGATTTGCTTTCCTGGTCTTGTCCCACGAACAGATACACTAAATGGTTGATTACATTGTGCCATTAAAATGGTGATTACCTTGCACAATGAAGGCTATTGAATGGTTTATTTGTTTTCAAACATCTTCACATTCTGCAATGTTGCTAACACTTATGTCACTTTTTTTTTTTTTTTTTTTTTTTTTTGCGGTACTGGGGATTGAACTCAGGGGCATTCTACCTCCGAGCTATACCCCCAGCCCTATTTTTTTTATTCTTTATTTTGAAACCAGGTCTCACTAAGTTGCAGAGTGCCTCACTAGGTAGCTGAAGCTGGCCACGAACCCAAATCCTCCAGTCTTAGCCTCCCAAATGCTGGGATTACAAGCGTGCGCCACCACACCCGGCACTTGTGTCACTTTTTGAGTTAAATAATTTCCCCATAATATCAATAAAATTTGCCCCCTATGAGAGAATACATTCATTTTAAATTTAACAAATTAGACTATAGTTTAATAACAATCCATTAAAACATGATTCCCAAAGGAATGAGATATCAGTCACATATACTTTGGTAGATAATATAAAGGTCTTTGAGAATCACATACTCTGAGGGAAAAAAGCTAGAATTGTAAGATCTGACCAGTGAAGTAGTATCAAAAATGTGTGTGTCCTGTGGATTTGGTACTCTCAACCTGAAATGGAATGTTTAAATTTGAGAAAACCTTAAAGATGATCTATCTAGATCTCCTTCATCATCACGTCCACCAAAATCACCCTTTGCCAAAGAGGAAGCTTAGCCCTAGAGACATTTTTCTGTTTCTCTAGGGTGATGTAAAGAGATGACCCAGCTAACATTCTCAGTGCCATAATTCAAGATAACTGGCCACCCAATTTAGAGAAAGGAGGATTTATTTGCTGAGGGCTTTTGGAGATTCTAGGTTCAGCCCATATGAGGCCAGCATCTTTGGATCTCAGGACACGGATGCTAGAAGCAGAGAGAGAGGAGAGACAAGGGCTCTGCTCTCACATTATGGAGTCCAGAAGCAAGAGAAAGAGCAAACAAGCAAGGGGATTCAAAGACAAAAGCACAGCCCCAAAAGTCACACCCCAGGGACTTACTTTCCCACCACACCCCACTGAGCCAGGGTTACCATCCAGTAAATCTATTATAATGGATTCATCCACTGATGGAATTCCAACCCTCATGACTAAATTACATCGCCTCTGAACATTGAGACATGAGCTCTTCAGGGGGACATTCTATATCTTACCATAACAGTAAGTTTTGACTGTGCTCAATCTGAATCTCTAACACCACTTTTACCTCTCTAGTACAAGTTACAGAGATCATATCAAACCATGTTTGCCTATAATAATATCTTGAAGTGTTTTCCTCTAGTTGTTTCATAGTTTCAAATCTTACATTTAGGTCTTTGATCCATTTTGAGTTGATTTCTGTTTAGGGTGAAGGATAGGGATCAGGTTTCAATCCTCTAAATATAGATAGCCATTCTTCCCAGCACCACTTATTGAAGAGGCTATTCTTTCTCTGATATATTTCTTTGGTGCCTGTGTTTAGAATCAGTTCCTATAGATGTGTGGGTTTATTTCTAGAATCTCTGTTCTGTTGGTCTATGTGACTCTTTTTATGCCAGTACCATATACTATTTTGGTTACTATGGTTCAGTACTGTGTCTTCAAATGCCTCCAGATTTGTTCTTTTTATTCAAGATTTTTTGTCTATTGGGGAGTTTTTGTGCTTTTATGTGACTTTTAGCCCTCTTTTCTTTTTCTGTCTTCCTTTCTTCCTTGTTCTGTCATTGATATTTTGATAAGGAGTGCATATAATCTGTAAATCTCTTTGAAAATGTATGGACCATTTAACAATATTCATGATATTAATATTCTTCCAATGGATAATAGTGTAGAGGTTCATCAAAAAATGAAAAATAAATCTACCGTATGATCCAGCTATCCCAGTTCTGTGTATATATATCCAAAGAAAATGAAATCGGCACACTAAAGAGATACCTGCATAACCATGTTTATGTACTACTCTTCCCTATGTAATCAACATAGGTGCCCATCAATGGATGAATGGAATAAAAAGTGATTATACATTATATGTATATGTACATGTACATGTATATGTAGTGAATATTATATACACATATATATGTAGTAGAATATTACTCATTCATAAAGAAAAATGAAATTCTGTCATTTGCAGCAAAATGTATGAAACTGGAAGACATTATATTGAGTGAAATAAGATCCAGAAAAGACAAGACAACCCATATCCAGAAAAACAAGTACCAAGTGTTCCCTCTCATATGTGAAAGTATAAGAAAACTCAACTTGAATATAGAATAATGATTAATAGATGTTAGAGAAAGGGCAGAGGGTAAGAATGGATAAAGGGAATCAGGACTTGGTTGGTGCACATTGTATGCATGTATTAAGATTACACTGAATCCTATTAGTATATACAATTAATACATGTTAATAAAAAATAAAACAAAATAAAATTTGAGGAGAAAAATGCCCAAAACAGAAGAAAAATAACAGAGAAAAAGGAAAAAAATTTACTCAATTCATAATTGTAGCCAACACAAGCCCACACACTCACCAACTGTCTTTATCTGGTTTTGGATGACAGACAGGAAGAAGATAGGGGAGCAAGGAGATGGCTGAGCAGATGTCAGTAAAATTCTGCCTCTGTTTGGGAAGAAGTCTGTCCAAATCGCCGAGAGAGCAGGAGCTCTGACTTCTGCCTCCTCCTTTCTTCAGGCCCACAGCTGATCAAAGGTAGGGGAGTAGCTTTGATGATGGGAGGAGAGGCTGCCAAATAGAGCCATAGGATTTATCTCATCCAATTTACAGCCTTGTCTAATTTTACCCTCTAACATCCTAAGTAAGAAGAGTCCCATGCTCTAGTCACATGAAGCCCCACCACATGCCTGGATAGATCGTGTGTGTGTGTGTGTGTGTGTGTGTGTGTGTGTGTGTGTGTTGCTGGGAATTGAGCCCAGGAGGATTCTACCTCCAAGCTACAACTCCAGCCCTTTTTATCTTTTATTTTGAAACAGAGTCTTGCTAAGTTGCTGAGACTGGCCACGAACCTGCAATCCTCCTGTCTCAGCCTCCCAACTACTGGGATTACAGGTGTGCACCATCATGTCTGGCTAAGACCTCATCTTTGAGCCAAAATAAAAGATGCTGTGGTTCTTACCCACTGGTCCTAGTAATGCCCTCTGGAGCCTCTCCTATCAGCTCAAATCCTTCCTCTACATAATAATCTTGTACATATCTGATTAGCCAAGTATAATAACAACAGGAAACACTTATAGATAGTACTGACCATTACCGGGCTCTATTCAAAGTACTTTATTTCAGCCAAGTGTGGTGGCACACGCCTATAATCCTCATACTTGGGAGGTTGAGACAGGAGGATCATAGGTTTGAGGCCAGCCTCAGAAACTTAGTGAGACCCTGTTTCAAAATAAAAAGGGCAGCTCAAAGGTAGAATGCCCCCGGGTTAGATCCCAGCACCAGGAAGGAAGGAAAGTTTATTTTTATCCACTCATTTAACTTTCACAAGTCTCTTTTATTATTATTAATCCTTTTTTTTTTACTTATTTTAATTTTGGGGGGGGTGGTACTGGGGATTGAACCCAGGTTATTCTGCCTCTGAACTATACTCCCAGCCCTATTTCATTTTTTATTTTGAAACAGAGCCTCCCTAAATTGATGAGGGCCTCGCTAAGTGGCCGAGGCTAGCTTCAAACCTGTGATCCTTCTGTCTCAGCCTACTTGGGAGGCTGAGATAGGAGAATCACAGGTTCAAGGCCAGCCTCGGCAACTTAGTAAGACCTTGTTTCAAAATAAAAAATAAAAAGGGCTGAGTGTGTAGCTTGGAGGTAGAATGCCCCTAGGTTCAATCCCCAGTAGTAAAATTAAATAAAAATAAGAATAAATACATAAAGTAGAACATAATCATGTCCATGAATGATGGATATTCAAAACCATTTCAGTAAAATAATTTGTAAATCATGTTAAAAAAAAGTACCGGTGGTATATTTATTTCCTCATAGATGCAATTTATCTTTAAGAACAAGAGATACACTTCTCTTATGTTAAGAAAAAGTCTGCAGATCCCCTGGCAAAAATTAGTAGGTCCCTTATTTATGTGCAAGTTCTTTTTGTTTATTTGTTAGCTTAATAATGCTTCTGCTGGTTGATCCATCAAGTTGTTTTTAGAGCTCCACAGTATATTAGCAAGTCTGTTAAATAATAGATAATTAGTCCCTAGGAAAAAAAGGGAGAATGCCACAGCCCCCGCAAATCTGTTACTTGTCAGATGCCTATAACAGCGGCTGCTGCAAATGCTCTTAAGAGGAAACCTTGGATTCCTACCTTATTTATTCTTACAATCTGTTTCTATGCCATTCACATTCCAAAGCTGCATCCACTTGGGTTCTTGCTGTTATCACATTATCAATTTCAACAGTCACAATTATGATTTAGCTGGAGGAGTTTCTATATTATAAATATTAAAAATCATACGAATGGATGAAAGGGAAATTGGCAAGAGCATTATTTTAATAATAACTACGAAGTACTGAAATTACAGAAATTTTCAAAAGGAAATTAGTGGTAAGGAAGTTAAAATAACAGGAAATAGAATGCGATGAGAAAGAATAGCCCATCTGCTAAATTAATGTGTTTTCAATGTGGATTCCAATGCAGTATTGTTATTCCACATTGTTAAGTCACTGAGGAGATCATTTAAATGGTAACTCCCATTCTCACATTGAATTACTTCTATAAAGTAAGCCAGCCAGACTCTTACTAATATTTTTTAGTAGCCATAGAATTAATGTCTGTCTGTCTGCTGTATGTCTGCTGTCTGTCTGTCTGTCTGCTGTATGTCCGCTGTCTGTCTGTCTGTCTGTCTCTCTCTCTTTCTCTCTCTCTCTCAAACTCAGCAAAATGCAGGGTATGTGTTAAGACACCAGACGTAACTTCTTGATCTTTGAAGTAGTTCAATCCTGTCTCTTTCCCTAAACTAATTAGATTCCCTTCTTAACTTTGCATAAATGCTCTCCATGGAAACAGTTCCTTGCTAGTCATACTGAGACAGGAGCAAAATAACTTGGCTGCTAGGTCTATCAAATAGAATTAGCAGTAGGATTCTTTTCCTCCTTAAACTAATGAGTTTGATGGAGGTCAAAGGAGAATTAAAAGCTTACTGAGCAAGCTATATGGGTAGCTTTCCCATTAATCAAGCCAAGGTTTCCTGTAAACATTACATAATATGTGTTACTCGATTTGCCAAAAGTCCTTATCTTGCCTGTGATGTAAAGCTGAGCTGTAAGGGAGAAACTTTGTAAAGTGAAGGGATAAGCAGAGGCCCTAGACCAACTTTCAGCTGCAAAGGGAAACTGACTAATCTTAGAAATTTGTTTTTCCTTCCTCGTCCTAGGCTTGATCCAACTGGAGGAAACTGACTGGCATTTCATGATTTTCCTTTACAATAAGCTGGGAGCAAGCTGCAGAGGAAACCAGGCAGGTTTGAGCAGAAAGGAAACTGCCTAGTACCTTCGTCAGTTTCCTGTTGCATCCAACTGATAGCAGAGAGAAGAGGAAGTGATGTTACGGTGCTGGGGTTTGATTCCAAGATGTAGCTGATAAATGACCACCTTCCATTCAGTACCTAGTGATTTACCATTGCTACTGACCAAAGCTACGTTCATACTTTAAAGCCTGCCTCTTCAGACTCCCTTAACCCACACCTTTAAAATGCTTGTACTGTGTAAGAAGATATGAAGAGCCAAAAGTTAAAATATTTTCTTTATAAACAGCCCCCTGATGATCTATAAAGCTCCAGAAATATACCGAATCTGTTTCCAGGGAAATTAGCTCCTTCAGACTTTGGTTGGCTCATCACAGACATTTCCATGGGGGAAAATGTCTTTTGATTTAGGCGGGGGGTAAGAGTATGTTAGAAACATTTTATTAGATTCTGTTTCCCAGATAGTCTTAATAGTGCATTAAACAGCTCTTCTCAAAAAAAAAAAAATTGTAACGACTTCCCTTTGATTAGAGAAAATTCTGTTTCCTTACAAAGAATGTGAAAGCCTTGCACAATACAGTTCCTATGTATGTTCCAGACTTGTCTGAAATCACTCTATTCTTTTTTTTTTTTTTTCTCAAAAAGACCAGACACATGGTATGCTAGGCTTTAAGAGCTTGGGTTTAAGTCAGGTATTATCCTAAATGTACTCACTACTTCTATTCTCTCCAAGCTTTGTCCATAATTCTAATCAAGTTCAAGTCATTGCTTCTCCATCAAGTCTTCCGTGACAACCCCAAGTATAAAGAAATTGCACAAACCTTGTAGTATTCACTGCCTCTCCCTGAACCACTGATCACTTGACTCCTTTGTGTGACTCATGGAACACATCTTGTGCTGTTTTGTTCTGCTGTACTGATTCTTAATTCTTGCATTCCTATTTAAGTTTGTATGTTTTTGTAACAAATTCAGGAGGAAGCCTTTGTATTGTACATTCTCTATATTCCTGTACATCATCCAGAATACTGTCTTCTCCTAGTACTTAGAGGTTGAGACAAGAGAATAGAAGGTTTGAAGCCAGCATCAGCAAACCACCTAGTGAGACAAACCCTCAGCAACTTAGGGAGACCCTTTCAAAATAAAAAAATAAAAATAAAAAGGACTGGGGATCTAGCTCAGGGGTAAAATGCCCTTGCATCAATCTCCAATACAAAAAAGTGCCATTGTGTCAATTCAGTAATACATATTTTATTTTAGTTAATTTATCAAAAGCACAAGGTATTAAACAGGAAAAAGCACAACCATGTATAACCGAGTAGAGTAGAATAATCTAGCATTATAATATGATTGGCTTGGAGAATTTAAATAGGTCAGGTTATTACAGGTTCAGATTTATAATTTTGTAGGAAATTATCTTAACTGTTTTAAACGACCAATCAAGCAACCTATCAAACAAACAAAAGTAAACAAGCCTCTTCTGAGTTTGGTTGATGACGCAGTTTCATTGACTATATCAACTGTACCATTCTGATGCAGGATGTCCTTGGTGGGGCTGTGTGGGGCAGGGAGTCTGTGGTAAATTTCTGTGTTGTTTGCTTAATTTTGCTGTGAACTTAAACTGCTGTAATAAAAAGAATAATAAAGTCTATTAAAACAACAGCAAATTAAAAGCCTGAGCATCTAAGTACCCACTGTTTTGAACCTGTTTCTGTACCACACTAGATCTCTCAGCAATGTCTGGTCCTCAGCACCAACTCTCAGCCACTTGATACACCTCCACCATCATTGCTACACAGGAAGATGAGCTCTTATGTACAGTATTGCTTGACAGACGGGCGTGGTGGCGCACGCTTGTAATCCCAGCATTTGGGAGGCTGAAACCGGAGGATCCGGGTTCGCGGCCAGCCTCAGCTTACCTAGTGAGGCACTCCGCAACTTAGTGAGACCCTGTTTCAAAATAAAGAATAAAAAATAGGGCTGGGGGTGTAGCTCGGAGATAGAATGCCCCTGAGTTCAATCCCCAGTACCGCAAAAAAAAAAAAAAAAAAAGTATTGCTTGACAAAGAGGGACCATGGTATATAGATAATGGCTGGATTTTCTCCCTGGTGCTGTGGATGAAAGCCAGGTCCTCTACCATGTTCTCTACCATTGAGCAACACTCCCGACCCTTATACGTTGGCTGGAATGGACTCCTGGGGGCTCCACCATCACCATAGCTGCCTGGAGTAACCAAAACTCACAAAAGGATAATGTATATTAGACTTTCACTAGGGAGAAATGAGAGACTGGCACGATCTAAGAGATAAATTGTCCTTCCTCCCATCCCTGGACCGTTCCCAGATGCCTGGCTTTCCAAACAGTCAGCTGTGTTTTGTTGTGAAGCGAAGGCCAGCAAAATAATTCACCACCTTGTATTTGTTCTCCTTCCTTCCTCCCTTCTTCTCTTGACTCTTAGTTCCCTGGAAGGTGCACCCCTCCCTGAAATGATGGCTATTTAACCCCAGGATCTATTTTCTGTATAATCTGAATGCCTAGCAAATGCCAAACCCTATGCTTAGTATTATGGAAAAGACATAATGTTCTACAGTTACAAGTGCTCTTTTTATATTTTGTTTGTTTTCTTTTATATGGTTCAGAAAAGTAAAGGCACTAACGGGAAAAATACAGTAAAAACCTCCCTCCCACACATGGGCCCTGGCACCCCATGCCTCCTGCATCCGGCTCCCCTCCCATTAATATATCTTGGAAATAGTTTCATATTAGTATTTTAAAAATCTTCCACAGAATTTTTTGGCTGCATATTGTTCCATTGTGGAGTATACCATAATATATTTACTTATCTCATTATTGGTGAAATTATAGGTTATTTTATTCCGGTATATGTAAGCTGATATTTTCACACATGCATATATGTGTGTATGTGTATGTATATATATATGTTATTTTATTCCAGTATATGTAAGCTGATTTTCACACATGCATATATATATATTTTTTTTTTCAGTGCTGGGGATCAAATATAGCACCTTGTGCATGTTAGACAAGTGCTCTATCACTAAGTTATACCCTATTCCTATGTAGGATAAGCTTCTAGAAATGATATTGCTAGGTAAAAGCATAGGTCTACAGAAGGCTGTCCATTATTACATTTCCCCAGTAACACAGTATGTCAACAAAGATTTTGCTTTTCTGCCTATTCGTCTGGTGAAAATGGTATCTTTAAGTTGTGCTTCCCTTATTATGAGTGAAGTTAAATATAATTTCTGGTGCTCGAGAGCCATTTGTTTTTCCCTTTCTGTGAACTGCTTGTTTTTGAAGGAATATTCACCATGGGAACAATCACCAGAGCCTCTATTTTTAAAAATCTTATACACCTTGCCTCAAAGTTAAAATTGAGGACTTCAACACAAGTCTCACCAGCACTGCTTGAAACACTGCAATTTATAACATCTCCAAGTTTCAAAGTTTAGTCCCCACACTCAACAAGTTCACAGTCTGGTAAGAAAAGAAAGATGATGGGAAGAAGGGAGCAAACCGGGCTAACAAGCTGCCCTGATTATAATTCCTCCAGATCAAGACACACTTGATGATGAGGGCTGATGTTGGTACTCAAAGGCTCAATCTAAAGGCCCGGTGCACTGCAATGGTCATCCCTAAGCAGTATTAGGTCTAGCAGGGAGATGAATAGCTAAGCCTTGGTTCTTAGCATTCCATGGGGGAAGCTTGACTTAAACCGGTAGTAGGAAGAGCTGGGACAGGCAGGGATAACATTACAAATTTAGAGCAAAGCTATTTACAAACTCATGGGAATGCAGAGAAAAGGAAGGATTTTAATGTCCCCAGGAGTTGGGCATGGTGGTGCACACCTGTGATCCCAGTACTTGGGAAGCTGAGGCAGGAGGATCACAGGTTTGAGACCAGCCTCAGCAACTTAATTAGACTCTTAGCAACCTAGCAAGACCCTGTTTCAAAATGAAAAATAAAAAGGGGTAGGCGTATAGCTCAGAGGTCGAACACCCCGATGTTCAATCCCCAGTGCCTAAATAAATACAAACAGCCAATAAATGTATAAGGAAATGTTCAACATCATTAGCAATCAGAGAGATGTAAATCAAAACTACCTTGAGATTTCACCTAACACCATTTAGAATGCCAATCATCAAAAACACAAACAACAACAAATGCTGAAGTGGGTGTGGAGAAGTGGGAACCCTAATACATTGTTGATGAGATTGCAAATTAGTGCAACCACTTTGGAAAACAGCATGGAGGATCCTCAGACAAATGGGAATAAACCTACCACATGATCCAGCAATACCACTTCTGGGTATCTACCCAAAAGAATGGAAACCAAACTATCAGACCGATGCATGTGTACCTATGTTTATAGCTGCACAGTTTACAATTGCGAAACTACAGAACCATCCAAGATGTCCATCAACAGATGAATGGATTACAAAGCTATGGGATATGTACACAATGGAATTTTATTCAGCCATAAAGAAGAACAAAATCATGTCATTTTCAGGGAAATGGTTGGATCTGGAAAACATTATGCTAAGTGAGATTAGTCAGTCACAAAAAGTAAAAAAATCATATGCTCTCCCTAATATGTGGAAGCTAGGGAAAAAGTGGGACATAAGAGGGACTCTAGACAAAGAAGGAGAAACCTTAGATGAACAAAAAATGTGACTTAACTGAAGATGATGGGGGGGCACCCTAATGCACATGATGTACTTTCACAAACATATTAAAGTCAATCACTAAACTGAACCTGAGGAGGCGGGAGGGGAGAGGGAGTGGAATGGGAATTAGGAAAGGGTTAAATGAGAGATGTGTACATGTATGTCTCTACCAGCTTGTACCTAACAAAGATGTATGATTACAATGCATCAATAAAAAATAAAATTAAATAAATAAATAAATGTTTCTAGGAGGCAGAAAGTGAGGTCTGGCAAGGTTGTGAACAAGGCCCTGAAGGATAAGAAGGAAGGAATAGGTACAGATGGCTCTTAATATGCAAAGGAATATAATAAAGAAATATCTAGAGGTCTAAGATCTTTCTTCTGTAAATGATGACTGACTCAAGATATCCAGAGAACAGGGGGAGCACAAGGTGTGTGTGTGTGTGTGTGTGTGTGTGTGTGTGTGTGTGTGTGTGTGTGTATACAGACAGGGGATATGAAAGATGGCTAGAATAAAAGATGAGGTCACCCTTTAATTAAAAGCTTTTTTTCCTTAGGGTTCTCAACTGGGCCCAAATTTTCTTGTAAGTTTTATTTGGCATACATGAAAAACTCCCAGGCATAAACATGAGTTGGGATGATACATAAACAACCGATTTTAGGGAAGACAGAGGAAGAAGCCCACCATGTCAGAGAGAGCTGGTCCCTATTAGTCAAAATCCCTCTTGTTCCTCTCAACAAATCAAAAATAAATACCAGGATATGGAGGCTAATGAATATGTTTGTGAGACTATAGCAGCAACCCATGGTGGTGGGGGAGGTGGAATGAGGCAAAACTTCCTTAAGAATAAGGAAATACATATCGCTTTTATATTTATGGTAATTAGAGGAGCTCTTGGGATAAAGAACAATAAAAGCATAGATGCAGAGAGAGGTCAGTGAGTGAAATTAGCTACATTACAGAACTCTAATGATACCCGGTTTCTAAACGCCCAGTAGATTTTACTAATGAATACTCCAGAGCTGTAACCATTTAAAAAAATCTGCTTGGCTTTAACAAGAAAAGATACATGATAATTATTTTTTCAAAGAGACATTGCCAAGGTTTATCCATGCCAAAATGCTGAGGGAAATTTTAATGTGAAACGAACCACAGAAAAGAAACGATAATGAGAGAGGCTCACAAAGGCTGTGTCATCTGCAGACGTTGGCATCCTCTATTCTTCCTTCAGCTCCTCCTCAAACTGTTCTTGCCTAATCTTCCATGTTTATATTATCCACCCCCTTAAAACCCAACACTTGACAGACTCCAGGGATTCAAAACAAGAACTAAATTCTCGAATCTTTACATATAAGGTAAAACTCACCACAGAGGCTCAAATGACCTCACTAACACCCTACAGCATCATTCAGCCTTGCCCTGCGGATCCAGACAATGGCTCTGTCCAGGAGATGGCTCTTCAGTTTAGTTTTGTTTTTTGGTTTGTGCTTGTGTTTTTGTTTGTTTGTTTTGTGGTGCTGGGGATCAAGCCCAGGGCCCTGAGCATGCACTCTACCACTGAGCTACACCCCCAACCCCATTGTTCTTTTGCAATAACTGTCTACATCTTGCTTGCTTAAGACCTCAGGATAGATAAGACCAAAAACTTTCCAACGGAGTAGAAGGGAAGGTAGGAGAGGGATACACTACAGCGGGGTTCTGAGAGCTGGTCAAGAGGTGATCATGTGGGGTAGGATGAAGTACTGCACCCCAAAGTCCATGGCAAACACTCTCAGCTGCCTACTCGGTCGCCACGCCCTGACTTGCCAGCTAACCAAGCTCAGCAGCACATGCTCAGCACCTGGATGAGTGACGGTGGCTCTTGACCAATTGCAGTGAAGATTCTCTTATGCCGGTGATGGTACCCTGTGGGCACAGGACCCAAGGAGAAGCTGGTGGAAAGATTGTTAGAGAGAGAATGTAACTGGGAATTGAACCCAGAGGCATTCTACCTCTGAACTACACCGCCGGCCATATTTTATTTTTTGTTTTGAAACAGGGTCTAAGTTGCAAAAGGCCTCACTAAGTCGCTGAGGCTGGCCTCGAACCTGTGATCTTCCTGTCTCACCCTCCCGAGTACTAGAATTAGGGATGTGCACTACCATGCCCAGCTGGGAAGATGTTGTTCTCTGATAAAAGAAAGAAAAGAGAAACCCCTTTGGTCCCCTGATTCCAGTGTGCAGGCCTTTGTGGGAAGGGTGTTTCTAGAAGGGTGACAGTGATCTGACATTCACCAGGGGAGAGTGCCCTGACTCACTGAGGAAGCAGGATGGAAATCACCTTCTCCGTAATGTTGTTGAGTTTCCAAATCAGCCTTGAGGCAGTCTTCTGGTTGAGTAAACAACAAATATTTTATGGATTTACGCCATTGTTTGTTAGGCTCTCCGTTTCTGGAGGCTGGGGGGGGAGTCCTCTACGTGGTAGCAACCAAATCCATAATAATCCCAGTACTTGGGAGGTTGAGACAAGAGGATCAATCACAGGTTGGAGGCCAGTCTCAGAAGTTAGTGAGAACCTCAGCAATTTAGGGAGACTCTGTTTCAAAAGGGCTGGAGATATAGCTCAGAGATAATCCCAAATCCACTTTTACTTTCTGTTCTCACAGAGCACACCTTACCCCAGATCGTGGTTGCTTCTTCTGTGCAACCGTTCACCTTTCCTCGTTTCCTCGCTGGCTGGCCTCCTCTCTTTGGTCTCTCCACCCTCTGACGCACCCAGGACACGGTAGCCAGATTAACCGCAGGTCTTAGCACTTCTGCACTTTGAAACCTTTGCTGGTTCCTCATTTTAAAGGTCCACCTTCTTCAGCTTTAGCCTTACATTGAAAACTCTTCACCATCTTGTCCCTCACAGGCATCTGTACCTAGACTGTAGTGCCACGTTAGGACTAGGACAGTTTTGTGTCATAACTTTACTCTATATGCAATAACTTTTAATAACCTTCAGTCATGCACATTGATTTTTTTTAAATCTTGTTTTTTTTTACCTTGTACCTTACATATTGTGTGTGTGTGTGTGTGTGTGTGTGTGTGTGTGTGTGTATGTGTGTGTGTTTTACTAGGGATTGAACTCAGGAGCATTCTGCCTCTAAGCTACACACCTAGCCCTATTTTTATTTTATTTTGTTTTGTTTTGAACAAGGTCTCACTAGGTTGCTGAGAGTCTCACTACATTGCTGAGACTATCCTTGAACCTGCAATTCTCCTGTCTCAGCCTCCCAAGTACTGGGATTACAGGCATGCACTACCATACCTGGCCTTTATATATTTTAGAAGAAACAATATTGGCTGTGACTGGAAGGCAGTGATATCTACTAATTCTATAAATTAATCATTTTAAACATGCAGCAAATAGGCATCATTCTTATAAATTATTTCTAGCTTAATAGTTTTTATGTTAGTCAATTTTTGTTTATATAATCTTATGAATTTATAGTGATATATTTTGGTAATAAAATTGCCCATTAAATGTTTTTTTTTTTTTTTTATTGGTGCATTGCAATCATACATCTTTGTTAGGTACAAGCTGGTAAAGGCATACACGCACACATTTCTCATTTAACTCTTCCCCAATTCCCGCCCCACTCCCTGGCCCTCCCTCCTTCTCAAGTTCAGTGATTGACTTTGATATATTTGTGAAAGTACATCATGTGCATTAGGGTGCCCTCCCCCATCACCTTCTGTTAAGTCACCTCCTTCACTCATCTAAGGTTTCTCTTTCTTCGTTTAGAGTCCCTCTTATGTCCCACTTTCTTCCTAGCTTCTGCATATTAGGGAGAGCATATGATTTTTTCCATTAAATGGTTATTAAAAATGCCCATTGCACTTTGATTTTAGTAAATTAACAAATTTGGGTAACTATGACATTTAAATTTGAATCTTTATGTGTTATAACTATTTTTTGAAACAATATTTTTTTTTTCTTTGTAATACTGGGGATGGAACCCAGGGGCATTCTACCTCTGAGCTACACTACTATTGGGACCCCAGGCTGAACCCTCAACCGTGAGACCCCAGTAAAGACGAACTGAACATTGCTGGCTTAAACTTTTCTTTATTATACCTCTCTCTCTCTCTGGGATCGAGGATGCTACCCGAGCAGTAATAGTAACCATTCTCTTAACCCACTATACTATTTCTAATATCTGTCATCTCCGTAACCGTTCCTCGCAATAGTACCTCTCCAACAGACCCCCAACAACCCCTCTCTCCAGCAATCAACCTTCTACCAGCAACCCACCAACCACCAGCAACCAACCAGCCTTCCAGCAACGACACCACCCAGCAACCACCACTCTCATGCGAGAGGTGGAGGCTCTTAAAGCTGCGCAGGGCATGAGCCACGAGGTGCCTCATACAGCTCTCACCTGGGCCGGCCACTAGCCGGGGGTGCTGGTGCATGTGCTCTGAGGTGGTGCATGCGCTCTGGCGTGGCGCAGCCCTAGGATGTTACCACCTGCAGCGCTTCTGGCACTCTGCCAGGCGCCATCTAGAGGCGGGGTCTTTCCGGCCAGGCTAAGACCCCAACACACTACCAGCCCTATTTTATTCTTTATTTTGAAACAGGGTCTCACGAAGTTCCGGAGGGCCTCACAAATTGCTGAGGCTGGCTACAAACCTGTGATCTTCCTGTCTCAGCCTATCAAGTACTAGGATTATAAGCATACACCATGATGCCCAGCTTTGAGATAATAATTTCTAACTAACTCTTCTTCCATAATTTTCAACTGGATTTTTAAAAGTTGCATAAAGCCAAGCATGGTGGCACATGCTTGTAATCCCAGTACTTGGGAGACTGAGACAGGAAGATCACAGATTCAAGGACAGCATCAGCAAGTAGTAAGACTCTCATCAACCTCGCGAGACAAACCTGTTTCAAAACAAATTTTAAAAAGGGTTGGGGAAGTAGCTTACAGGTAGGATGCCCCTGGGTTCAATCCCCAGTACCAATAAATAAATAAATAAATAAATAAATAAATAAATAAATAAATAAATAAATAAAACCAGCTTTCTTGTGTATTGCATTAACATTTCACACTTGGCATTTTTCTACCTTTCACATGTTTTTGATTCCACGACTTTGCTCTTACTATCCTGTCCAGAAGGCTCTGTCTTCCATTAACAGATTCTCCCACATTCTAGAGAGCTAAGTCTCAGTCTCCCATGACTTGACTGCTGTACCCCAACTGTGGTTTCCCCCTTTCTGGAGGGTTCCTCTTGCCCTTGATCTGCATCACTCATTGTGCATCTTTTGCTTTGTCCTGTTAGTCTTCTCTTTTAAGTGTACTGCTAACTCCAATATTTCTAAGAACTCCTCTTCCCTTTAATACTTCACAGAATAAACAAAGATCCAACTTGCACATCACTTTGTTTTCCTAATAAGAAAACTTAAATTTACTGAGTCTGTCACCTCTTGATCCAAAACTCTATACCAAGCTCAGCTCTTGGACTTCTTTCACTGTCTTGTCTCCTGCATTTACTTTCTCTCTTAACACTGCTTTTTCTTTCTTTCTTTCTTTTTTTCCAAGAAGGGACACAACCTCCTTTCCTCCATTTCTTCAAGCACCACTAACACAAGATTGTTCTGTGTAATGGACTTTTTCTAGAAAGAAAAAAACAAGATAATTAAGCTGAGAACAGAAAATGATTAAAATTTCTGTCTCATAATGAGAGTAATTACCAATTATTGCGTATTTAATATGTCACCAGATACTGTGCCAAGTGTTTTCCATGCATTATGTCAATTATATTCACAGTATCCTTGTACCCACTACCACACAGCTGGTAAATCAGGGAGCCATTGATTTGAATCCAAGGCTTCTTGACTCTAGCCTCTATTAAACTGATTACTGTTCCTAAAATTCATGGTTTTCAAAGAATCTCTTACTAAATTGGACATGGTGGGGCACACCTGTAATCCCAATACTTGGGAGGCTGATACAAGAGGATTATAGGTTTGAGGCTACTCGCAGCAACTTAGTGAGACGCTCAGCAATTTTGTGAGACCCTTTGTTTCAAAATAAAAAATAAAAAGGGCTGAGAGTACCTCAGAGATAGAATGCCCTTGGGTTCAATCTCCAGTACCAAAGCGAAGAAAAAATAATAATTTCATACTAGGTATAATAGATTTTGCTGTTTGCCTAATCAATGCTCCTTCTATTTCTTCCTCTTCTTCTTCTTCTTCTTCTTCTTCTTCTTATTCTTATTCTTATTCTTATTCTTATTCTTATTCTTATTCTTATTCTTCTTTGCGGTACTGGGGATGGAACCCAGGAGCACTCTACCTCCCAGCTACACCCTCAGCCCTATTTTTTATTCTTTATTTTGAAACAGGGTCTCACTAAGTTGCAGAGGACTTCACTAAGTAGCTGAGGCTGGCCTTGAACCCTGATCCTCCGGTCTCAGCCTCCCAAGTACTGGGATTATAAGCATAGGTCACCATACCCAGCTTCTTTTTCTTCTTTATAAAACATAGATTTTGTTCAGGAATTGAACCTCTTCAGCCCCACCCCTGAAAGCTGCATCCTGATGCTCTTAGCAATGTGTGGTGATTGGTTTAGGTATGGACATGTGATATGTTCTGGCCAAAAAAATCTAAAAGAAAGTCTTCGGAGCTGTTTCTAGGAAACATTCCTTCCTATTTCATCCAAGAGATGAAATAGAGTCACTTTTTCTGGACATCATCCTACCCAAAGGGGACACATGGAACTGCTACCGCCATCTTATAACCATGAGGGGTTTCCCTGACAACTAAGACAACACAACAAAGAATACAGAAAGGAAAGAGCAACAAGACCTGGTCTTTATTGTTGGACCTCCAAGATATTTCATCTTAAACATTCCTGGATCTGTACTTGTCTTAATATAATAATAATGTTATATTATTATTATTATTATTATTATTATTATTATTAATGCCCACATGAGTTTCTGTTTTCTGTTATTTACAATGAAAGATATTCTAAAGAGCACTTTGGCTTCTCCCATGACTTCAGCTTGATGCTCTTGTATGAATTCACTCTCTTCTTAATATCTGCAGTCTCCCCCTCCTCCTCCTCCTCCTCCTCCTTCTTCTGCTTAGTGTGTGTGTGTTACTGGGGATTGACCCCAGGGGCATTCTATCTCCAAGCTATACTCTCAGCCCTATTTTTATTTTTTATTTGGAAACAAGGTCTCACTGAGTTTCTGAGGCTGGTTTTGACCTCTGATTGTCCTGTCTCAGCCTTCCGATTACAGACATGTGCCACCACACCTGGCTCTTTGAATCCAGGCTTTCCAAATTTACTTTCTCTAAATGCCAGAGAACAATTCCCAAATTACTTTACTATGGAAAACAAGTCCCTATTTTCTCAACTTATCCCATCTGTTCTCCAAGTATCCTCTCCACCACTTTATAATCAAAAGGCCTAGTTAATAAATTGTCCTAATAAATTACTCCCAGATATTAGATACTAGAGATCAGGTGTCATGTCTCAGTTTCATGTCTTCCCTGCTGCATAATCTTTGACAAGTTCCATAATTTTTCAAAGGTTTGTCTTCACCTGTCAAATGGGAATAATAATTGCAGGGTTGTTAAAAGATCAAATAGTATTATCATACACTTAAAAGTATCCAAGAAAAAAATGCTGATTGGAAGTAAAGGAAATTAGTTCAGGCAGGCAGAAAGAGAACTATATGCTAGTAGCTCACATAATGTAAAGCCCAGCTCAAAAACCAAAAACTAGACCAAACCAGAGGGACTCCAGAAAATGGAGGAGAAACTTCAATGGAGACAGAGAGGTAGTGGTGGTCTAGGGGAAGGGAAGGGGGGAAAATGAGGTTCATTGAAGGAATTACTACCATCGGCTTTGTGTACATAGCCGAGGGATGTGGCGGGCAGGGGTGGGGCACCAAGTGCTGAGTGCCTATATATCACTGTCAACATGATTTACATTATGATGTGAGACTGTAATACACCAATACAAGTATATAAAAATAAAAATAAAATAAAAATCATTAAAACATAATAAAAGAGCACCAGGAAGAAAGAAATGAACAAAGACAAAAAAAAAAAATGTTAAGGAGTTAGGCACAGTGATGCAGGGCTGTAATGCCAGGTCTCTGGAGGCCCAGACAGGAGGCTCACAGGTTCCAGGACAGCCTTAGCAATGTATTGAGACTATCAGCAACCTAGCAAGACCCTATCTCAAAATAAAAAAAGTAAAAAAAAAGGTCTGAGAGTGTAGCTCAGAGGTAGAATGTCCCTGGGTTCAACCCCTAGTGTCTCTCTCTCTCTCTCTCTCTCTCTCTCTCTCTCTCTCTCTCTCTCTCTCTCTCTCACACACACACACACACACACACACACACACACACACACACACACACACACTACAAAGTTAAGGAGTAGGGTGGACTTAGGAATCCAGATAGTAAGAAGGGAGTGATCTTTCTTGCTCAAGAATCAAATTCCTGGGAGCAAGCATTTGATGGGTCTGCCTTGGGTCACGTGTTGGACTGTTTGCTTGGCTGACGAAGTACCTTGATTAATGGAGCAGCCAGACTGTCTCCAATAGTGCCCCAAAGCAAACCTGGAATACTGTCACCCAAAGAAGGAGTAAAAGGAAACCAAGCAACCTAACTATATTGGTTCCTCTACATTTGTTATGTGTATAGGACAACAATTACGTCTTATCCATTGCACTGTCTACTCTCCTAATCCAGTCATCAGTAGTCAAGGTTTGCTTTTTTTTTTTTTTTTTTGATGTTATTTGTTTTTGTATACCAGTTCACTTGTAACACTGATGATTTGTATTCTCATGGCTCAATCCAAAAGAAAACACATGTACCTTTCCTGGATTTTGTAAGCATAAGGAGTCTGTCAATGATGACTCTGAAGGGATATAACAAAGCAGTTTTTGAAGGGTGGGGGAAAGCAGAAAATAAGGTTGTTAACAGAAATAAGAATGTTAAAGAAAAACAGTGGAGGAAAACACAAAGACTGGTTGCCACCCTGTTTTCACCTTTGCTCTCTGAATTTTGCCCAGATTTTAGCCCTAGAGGCTGAAGTAAAAGGGGAAAGGAGGAATTAATGAGAAAACACTTCAAGGGTCTAACAGGGTCTTTTTGTTTAATCTTTACAGGGTATACTCAAACACTGTCCAAAAGAAGATTTGTGTTGCATCTATACCCAAAAAGCACAATGACGTCCATTTTTCCTTATAAACATATTTTTTCCTTCAAATGCATTCCATTCATCAAAGACAGCCTGAGTGCCAGTCACCTTGTGGCTGAACTGTCACCACGGCCTGTGTCCCAATAGCTTGCTCTCGCCCCATGCCTTCCTGTGAAGTCAGAGAACGAGTCAGCTTCCTCAAGCATTATTTTGGCCTCATGCCTTTCAAATCATACTTAAGCTCCTGGGCCAGATGTGAGAGCAATCTGGCTGAGACATCTGTCATCCCTTTGTTCGTCAGCTCTGAGTCTACTGATCTGACTGATGAGGCAGATGTCCCCCTTCCTCACGGCTCCCTGGGTGCCCTTCTCCCAGCGCCCCCCCCCCCACCTCCTATGAAGCTGCATACGTGGAAATACTGGCAAGCAAGCAGGAAGGGAGGCCACCGTCCTGAGAGAGACTGTCTAAGGAAGATTAGAGAGTGAGAGAAGGGGAGGGCCTGCAACTAAGCATTAGGGAGCACTAACACTGAATGACCAAGTGGTGGAGGGTGAACTTGACAGGAACCAGAGAAACAAATGTCAGGGAGGTAGGAGGAAAAGTGGGAAGCTGAGGTAAGGGAGGAGCTCAGAAAGTAGAGAGACGAGATGTCATAAACAAAGTATGACATATGCAAACAGAGGCACTTTATTCAAGTGTGTGGCACATGCCTGTAATCTCACCTACTCAGGAGGCTGAGGCAGGAGGATTGCAAGTTTGAGGCCAGACTGGGCAACTTAGAGAGACTGGGGATATAGCTCAGTAGTAGAGTGCTTGTCTAGCATATGTGAGGCCCTACCTTAGTATGACACACACACACACACACACACACACACACACACACACACACACACACAAGGAAAGGAAAAAGAAAAGAAAAGAAGACGAGGAAATTCTAAGATATGCTATAATATAAATGAATTCTGAGGATAATTACACTAAGTAAAATAAGCTGCTCACCAAAGGACAAATACTGTATGATTCCACTTATATGAAGTACCTAGCATAGTCAAACTCATAGAAAGTGGAATTGTGGTTGCCAGGGCATGGGTGGGGTAATAGGGAGTTATTGTTTCATGGGGACAGAGTTTCAGCTTTGCAGGATGAAAGCACTATGAAGAACAGTGGTGATAGTAGTGCCTCAATGTGAGTACCCTTAATGCCCCTGAACTGGACCATCAGAGGTAGTTGAGGTGGTAAATTCCATGGCGTGTGTATTTTACCACAATTAACCAAAAAAAAAAAAAATGTAGAGTGATCAATAGAGTCAGATACAGCTGGATGGTCAAGTATGGGAAGAACTGAAGCCCTCCCTTGTGTTCAGAGTCATAGATTGCTGGTGACAGGTGTGACAAAGACCCTGCCCATGTTCTAGGTGACTTCAATCTTGATGTGTCAACATCCATAGGTACTTTCTGGCTTGTAACTTTCAGTAAAAGTGAGTCATGGCAGATACAGGCTGGTTCAGTGCCTCACCTCTTTCTCCGGTCCCTCCCCCACTGCTGCTTTTCATTCCCTTGCTGTTTTCTGGGAGTCCCACACATATTTCGCTGCTTCATATCCGAAGCTTAACAGGACTTAACTGTCCCACGGTCCCAAGGAGAATACTCATTCTTCCTCTCTGCCAACCTGCTTCTGAAAAGTTACCAAGCCCTTCCTTTACCCGGACCAAATCTACTTGGCTTCAAGAGTTCTTACTCTCTACTCTCTTCACCTCCACTACGCACTGATATTTTTTCTTGTGAGTAATAGTAAAATGCCATTTGTCATTTGTTCAATTACATAAGGAATTTTAACATTTCATGAGCATTGATAGAATATCTACTATACCCCTGATGATATAGCCCCTGCCTCAAGAGCTCATGATCCAACAAGGAAGAACTTATCTTCTGGGACATGTACAAAGAGGATTTTGTCTTGAGGTTAAAATAATTAATCAATTAATTTATTTGTACTGGGGAATTGTACCACTACATTCTACCTGCAGGCTACACCCCTCAGCCCTATTTATTTTCCCTTTGAAACAGGGTCTCACTAGGATACGAGTCTCACTACTTGCTGAGGCTGTCCTTGAACTTGCAATCCTCCTTTCTCAGCCTCCCAAATACTGGGATTACAAGTATGTGCCACCATGTCCGGCTCTTGAGGTTAAATTTTTAAATGTAAATGGCCAAGAAAAGAATGTTTCTCTACAGAAACACAACTATTTGGGGAGAAAATATGTCATCACAAGTACAGTAGAAACCCCTTCTTACTGCTGATAAATGAAATATAGTAGATAGAGTGTAAACTCACCACTCTGGCCTTGTTATATGCCTATAGCATAACTTTTTTTTTTTTTTTTTCAGTGCTAGGGATTGAACTCAGCTCCACAACTTAGTGAGACCCTGTTTCAAAATATAGCGTAACTTTTACAACAGAGCTTTCCAGGACTAGCTCACTCTGTTCCCCTACACATAGCCTGTGTTCTGGTAAAACTAAATTACTTTATTTTCCCATTTCTCAAACGTAAACTGATGATTATGAGATACACCATCAATTAAAGAACATTTTAGGGCAAAAAGGAAACAACCACAGTACATTTGGATAGTGATTATAAGACACATACCAATTATGGCAATTTGGAGATGTCAAAATAGAAGGGGGAACACAAGGGCGAAGTGTGCATCTTACTTTCAAAGATACACTGTGTTTGTTGCTCTCAGAAAATGCTTTGCACTTCTTGGGCTCCAGACCTTTGCTTATGTCCTTCCTCTCACTTAGAACTTCTCCCTTCTCCCTACCCCTGCCTACATCCCATCCAGTTTTTAAGCATTCATTCCTCTCATGAAACCTGTGTCGATACTACCAACCAAGCGTGATCTTTCGTTGATCCATCAATTCATTCAACAAACATGTATTGAATGCCTACTATGTGTCAGGCATTGGTCTAGATGTCAAGGAAAAAATGGCAGAAATGGAAGACAGACAGACATATAGTTCTGCCATGGAGATCATATTCTATATGGGGAGACAGAAAAAAAGCAAGTTAATCAGCCAGCAAAAGAAAGAAATAACTGTGAATTGTAATGAATGTGGTGACGAGACAAACAAGATCCTGAGACAGAGATTGTAGAGAGGAATCTCCTCTATGATGGTGCTCAGGAAAGACCTCTACAAGGAGATTTAAACAAAAGCTGAAACCTGAAAGAAAACGAGGAGTTGTGCATGCAGAGGAGAGAAGCACATCCCAAGCACAGGGAACAAACAGCATGTGCAAAAGCCATGAGGAAGGGTTGAGTTTGAGGAAACAGATCTTTCCTTCCATTGACATTCCATAGTATAGCAAAGCATGCTA
>PVLC010007977.1:0-24318 GCA_004027655.1 Graphiurus murinus
AGAGATTGAACTCAGGGGCATTCTACCTCCGAGCTATACCCCCAGCCCTATTTTTTATTCTTTATTTTGAGACCGAGTCTCACTAAGTTTCGGAGTGCCTCACTAGGTAGCTGAGGCTGGCCGCGAACCCGGATCCTCTGGTCTCAGCCTCCCGAATGCTGGGATTACAAGCGTGCGCCACCACGCCCGGCTCCCTTTTTGTTTTACTTTGAGACAAGGTGTCACTGAGTTGCCATGCTGGCCTTGAACTTTCAATCCTCCTGCCTCAGCCTCCTAAGTTGCTAGAATGACAGGTAAGCACCACTTCACCCAGCCACAATTCTTTTTTTAATTAGAGGAAAAGAAAGAAATGGGAAAGTAGAATATATTGATCAATTTTAACATAGATAATAAGTGAGTCAAAAGTATCATTTAAAGTAGACAACCCATATCGAAGAAGTCAAAGTAAATACTGGCATTGAATATTAGTGGAAAGATAATTACCAAAACCAAACCACAAATTATTCTAATCACTAAGACTTGTTTTTAATCAAAGAAGAAAGGAAAACAGACTACAGAGTAAAAATCATACGGTAAATGTAATATTCATAAAATAATAGAACAATTGTAAGACCAGGCCTTCAATTTATAGTAATAATTGTAAATGGTCTTAACTTATGAAAAGGAAAAAGATATTTAGATTGGCTTACAAAGCAAAATTCAACTCAATACTGTAACTGACACTTCCAGAACATAGAACAATAAAATTAAACTGTACCATTCAAATGCTCATGAAGAAAGCAGGGTGTGAACTTGGTTTCTAACTAGATAATTCAGAGATGGAGCTTCCTTTTGAATACTGAACATCCTGGAAACTGACCATGTGTGAGGTCACCAAGAAAACTTCAGTAAATTCTATTAAGAGGCTTACTTATCAAAATGCAAAAAAACTGGAAATAAAACAAAGTAAGAGGACTTTTTGATCTGAAAAAGTAAATAAAGCCAGCATGGTGGCACACACTTGTGATCCCAGTACTTGGGAGGCTGAGACAGGAGGATCCAGGTTCACAGCTAGCCTTAGTTACTTAGTGAGGCCCTCCGCAACTTAGTGAGACCCTGTTTCAATATAAAGAATATAAAATAGGGCTGAGGGTATAGCTCTGAGGTAGAATGCCCCTGAGTTCAATCCCCAATACCATAAGAACAAACAAACAAAAAATTAAAACTTATTAAGTGATTTGTCGACCAAAAAGGAAATATAAATTGAAATTGCTTGATTTCTCTTAAAAATAATGATTATGAAACTCTACATATCAGAATCTTTTAGATATGATTAAAAGTTGAAAGTGCCTAGATTAAATGTACGAATAAAACAAAGTATGATACTAAATAAGCTGAATATCTATCTCAATAGTTAGAAAAGTCCAGGCGGGGTGGTGCACACCTATTATCCCAGTACCTGGGAGGCCGACACATAAGAATCACAGGTTCGAGGCCAGCCTCAGCAACTTAGTGAGGCCCTCTGCAACTTAGTGAGACTCTGTTTCCAAATAAAAAATAAAATAGAGCTGGGGGTGTAGCTCAAAGGCAGAATGCCCCTGGGTTCAATCCCTAGCACACCACATACACTTAAAAAAAAAGTTAGAAAAGTTAAAAAAAAAGATTATGGGTATGGTGGCACATGCCTATAATCCCCAGGCTGAGACAGGAGGATCACAGGTCTCAGCAACTTAGTGAGACTCTGTCTCTAAATAAATAAATAAATATTAGAGCTGGGCACATAGCTCAGAGGTAGGATGCCCCTAAAATTCAATCCTCCATAACACACACACACACACACACACTTAGAAAAGGAACTAAAAGTGAATCTAATGAAAGAGGGAAAGGAAGCCAGGCATGGTGGCACATGCCTGTAATACCAGTACTTGGGAAGCTGAACAGGAGGACTGCAGGTTTGAGGCCAGCCTTAGCAGCGTAGTGAGACTCAGTAACCTTGAGAGACCCTGTTTTAAACAAAAACATAAAAAGCTCTAGGGGTATAGCTCAGAGGTAGAACACCCCTGGGTTCAATCCCCAGTGCCTACGTAAATAAATAAATGTAAGTAGAGGGAAGGAAATAGTAAAGATAAAAGCAGAAATCGAGTTAAAAACCAAACAATAGACTTAATGACTAAAAAGATAGTTTTTTGAAAGAGTCATCTTGTTGCAGGAATTCTCTGGAATAATTGACCCAATACCAATTAGGGTAGAAGTTTATTATACCCGTGGGCCAAAGTTAGGATAGCTCCTCAAAAACTCCAGCCCTAGCCGGGCGTGGTGGCGCACGCTTGTAATCCCAGCATTTGGGAGGCTGAGACAGGAGGATCCGGGTTTGCGCCCAGCCTCAGCTGCTTAGTGAGGCACTCTGCAACTTAGTGAGACCCTGTTTCAAAATAAAGAATAAAAAAAAAAATAGGGCTGGCGGTGTAGCTCGGAGGTAGATGCCCCTGGGTTCCATCCCCAGTACCGCCAAAAAAAAAAAACAAAAACAAACAAACAAAAAAAAAACTCCAGCCCTGAGCTCCACGTGAGCTCTCCTTTTATAGGACCAAGGGCGGAAGTAGGCAGGCGGGCTTGCAGAAGTTGCATGCTTAACACCTGCAAGTGAGTTCAGGTGTAGACAAATGTTCCCGTAACTGACTGGATGTGCTTCCCACCGCATCCTCAAAATGCCTGACTGCCCCTCAGGTGGTCAAATCCTGTGAATACTTGTTCTGAAGGCAGATGATACATATGTTAGGTGGAAATGTAGCAGTTAGTGATTACAGGAAATCAACTTTTCTACCACAACCTAAATAAATCTAATCATTATTTTAAAAAAGCAGACATACAAATTAAAAGATGACAATAGGAAATTAACTAGTGAATCGAAGGATATTCTGAAATATCGTGTGTCTAAGTTGTATAATTCTATGTAAATAACCTTGGAAGCCAGGCGTGGTGGCACATGCTTGTAATCCCAGTACTTGGGAGGCTGAGACAGGAGGATCTGAGTTTGCAGCCAGCCTCAACTACTTAGTGAGGCCCTCTGCAACTTAGTGAGACCCTGTTTCAAAATAAAGAATAAAAAATAGGGCTGGGGTGTAGCTTAGAGGTAGAATGCCCTCAGGTTCAATCTCCAGTACAAAAAGAAAAAAAATTAGAATGTTAGCTACACTATAAGACAAAGTGGTCAAACTAGTTTAGGAATGTCAATTTTTTATAATAACTAAAGCAGGCATGGTGACCCTCCTAGTATATGAGGGACTGAGACAGGAGAATTTCAGTTTTGAAGCCAGCCTCAAGCAACTTTGGAAGACCCTTAGCAACCTAATGAGACCCTGCTTCAACATAAAAATAAAATAGGGCGGGCATGGTGGTGCACGCTTGTAATCCCAGCATTTGGGAGGCTGAGACTGGAGAATCCGGGTTTGCGGCCAGCCTCAGCTACCTAGTGAGGCATCCCACAACTTAGTGAGACCCTGTTTCAAAATAAAGAATAAAAAATAGGGCTGGGGGTAGCTTGGAGGTAGGATGCCCCTGAGTTCAATCCCCAGTACCACAAAAAAATAGATAAAAATAAATAAATAAAATAAAATAGGCTGGGGGTGTAGCTCAGAGGTAGAACACCGCTAGGTTCAAACACAGGTACACACACACACCCATATCTATGCTTAATGTCAAATAGCCAAAACTACCTCTATGCAACAAATTCCTGAGATTAAATAATTTAGACAAAAAGGTTGGCATTGCTCTATAGTCAACAAATTATCTACATGTATTTACACATAAGTATTCTTTACTTTTTTTCATAATGTTTATATACTTTTATTGGTGCATTGTAGTCTCACATCATGATGTAGTTCAAAGTGATTGACAGAGACATACATGCTCATGGCATTTGGTGAGCTTCCCCTCGTCTCCCTCCTTACTCCTCCCTTCCCCATATGTGAGATTGAGATTGGCATTGGCATTCTCACATATGTGCATGACATCAATGGGAGTGTTTCCTTTATTAATTCTCTCTTCCCCCACCACCCTCCGGTAGACCCCCTCCCTCACTCCACTGGGGTTTCTCCCCCATTATCTAAAGCCCCTCTTGTATCCCAATTTCTCCCTGGCTTCTGCATATGAGAGAAAATATATGCCCCTTCACTTTCTGTGACTGGCTAATCTCACTTAACATACTATTCTCCAGGTTCATTTATTTTCCTGCAAATGATGTAATTTTGTTCTTCCTAATTGCTGAGTAGAATGCCATTGTATGTATATCCCATAATTTTGTAATCCATTCAACTGTTGATGGATACCTAGGTTGGTTCCATAATTTGGCTACTGTGAATTGTGCTGCTATAAACATGGATATGCATTTCTTAATCTTTTAATGAAGTAAATACATCATTGATTTGTAAATCCAATAAACACTATACACACACACACACACACACACAAACACACAAAAGAAAACTACTTTCAGACTAATCTCATTTATGAATATAAAAACAAAAGTCCTTAGTGAAATAGCAGCAAATAGAATTGAACACCACATTAAAAGTATAATACATCACAATTAAGAGGCATTTATTTCAGGAATGCAAACAGTGTGTCTCAGAAGATCTAAAAACAAACCCAAATACATCCAAGAAGTTGGTATATCAAAGATGGCAGATCAAAGGAGTGGGGAGGAACAACCTACTCAATAGGGGTATTGGAACTACCGAAAAAGCTTTGAGAAAAAGATAAATTTGATCCCTCCCTCATAATTTTTTTTTCTTTTTCTTTGTGGTACTGGAGACTGAACCCAGGGGCATTCTACCACTGACCTACATCCCCAGTTATTTTCGTTTTTGAAACAGGATCTCACTAAGTTGATGAGGTTGGCCTGTCTCAGCCTCCCAATTACTGAGATTATAGGTATGCAATACCATGCCCAGCTAAAAAAGTACAATTATCTTGTACCCCAATTCCACTTCTAAAAATATATCCCAAAGATGTACTTGCAAAGGTAAGAAATGGTGTATTGACAAAGTCATTATCTCAACATTGTTTGAAAAAGTAAAAATTGGGAACACTCCAATAAGGAACTCATCAAGTAAATTATGTAAGTCAAGAAATTAAATGATATGCAGCTTTCTAAAAGAAAGAGTTAACCTTAAATATGCTGATATGGAATAATCACCAAGATTCATTTGTGTCTGCTTGTTTTTGGCTTAAAACAACAGAAATGTATTCTGTCACAGTTCTGCATGCTAAAAGTCCAAAATCAAGGTGCCAGCAAGGCTACACTCCCTCTGAATTCTCTACAGAAGGATCTGTCCCACACCTCTCTTCTAGCATCTGGCAATTGCTGGTGAGTCCTTGGCACTCCTAGGGCTGTCAATTCATCATTCCAGTCTGCCTCCATCTTCACAGAGCATTCTCTTCTCTGTCTTTGTGTCTCCGAAACACTGCTCCAGGTGAAACAAGCAAGGTAAAGAATAGTGTGGGGTGTATGCAATAAATTACGTAAAAAACATACATGTATGTTCTTTTTTTTTTTTTTTTTTTTTTGGCAGTACTGGGGATTGAACTCAGGGGCATTCTACCTCCAAGCTATATCCCCAGCCCTATTTTTTATTCTTTATTTTGAAACAGGGCCTCACTAAGTAGCTGAGGCTGGCTGCGAACCCGGATCCTCCAGTCTCAGCCTCCCAAATGCTGGGATTACAAGCGTGCGCCACCACGCCCGGCTACATGTATGTTCTTAAATGTAAGTATCTTTGGAAATATACTAAGAAGTTGGTATGTGGTAGCTTCCAGGAAAAGGAACTGGCTAGCTAGGGGAAGAAGTAGAAGAGAAACTTTCTACTGTATTTAAAGGTGTATTTTATTTGTAATTAGTTTTAATATTTGTAGCTATAAATATTAATTATTTGACATTTATTACACATATCATAAAATTCACCCATTTAAAGAGTATGGTTCATTGACTCTTTTAATGTACTGACTCTTTTCATGTATTCACAGACTTCTGCAACCACCACCAAAATCTAACTTGAGGACATTTTCAACACCCCAGAAAGAAACCATATATACATTAGCAGTCATTCCCCATCAGTCTATGACTGTCTCTTTGGATTTGCCCATTCTGGACATTTCATATGAATGAAATAATATACATGTTTTGTGCCTTGCTTCTTTCAGTTAGTATAATGTTTCCATGGTTCATTCATATTGTAGCATGAATCAATATTTCACCTATTTTTCTGAATATACTACAATCTATTCATCAGTTAATAGACATTTAGATTTTTCTACTTTGGGCTATTGTGAATAAAAATGATATGAACATTTGTGTACAAGTTTTTGTGTATATAATTAATGTGTTTTCACATTATATACCTAGACATGAAATGTCTGGGTTATGTGGTAATTCTATGTTGAACTTCTTGAAGAGCTACCAAAGAGTTTTCTGAAGTGCCTGTACACTTTCCACTTCTACATTTTGAATTTTAAACCATGTGCTAATACTGCTTGTTCAAGCTATCATAAAATATTTTAAAAATAATAGATTACATCTATCCCCATTGACTTGATGAGATTTCCATTTAGATTACTATCTGGAGCCAGATACTATTGAGTCATTCAATGAAGGGACACATTCTGAAACATGCATTGTTAGGTGATTTCATCATTATCTGGACATCATACAGTGTACTAACACAAACTAAGATTACCACAACATTGCTAGGCAATATAATCTTATGGGACCACCGTCATTTGTAGTTTACTAAAATAGCATAATGTGGCACCTGACTGTACATGTAATTGTAATAATAATGACTGTACTTTTGTACATTGAAGACCCAAAAATGTGTGACTGTGCATGCATATGTGTTTTGAATCAGTTATAAATGCTCTTGGATGCAAGATAACAATAAACCACCTTAACACTGGTTTAAACAAAGAGGGATTTATTTTTCTACCATCACTGGTTATCTGAAGGCAGTTTGTGGCATTGACTCAGCAGCTCAGTAGGACCCCAGTCAACTGGTCCTTTTTATATTTCTACTCCACCATCCTCACTGTGTCAGCCTTTCATTTCATGGCCACAAGATGCCCGCGGCACCAAGAAGCTGGGTGTATGCATTCTATGATGGAAAAAGGGCAAAGAGCAAAGGGCAAAGACTTTACTCAGTGAGTTAACAAACACTTTCTTATAAGCACGCCCTTTTCTAACTTCCACTAATATCTCATTGGCCCAAGCTGGGTCACATGGCTATGTCTAACTGCATAGTAGGCTAGGAAATATGGGAAAAGCATTATTATTGTTGGCTTGAATCAATCTTGAGCCGCTGCCAATGCTAAGCACATTGCATTGCAAATAAAACCAGAAATTTGCTAACAAGGAAGAATTGGAACACTGTCACCATGTGCATATAAATGAAAGATGTGAACAAGGAGAAACGTATGGAAGGATGCACCCAAGAGTGCTAACAATGACTTGGAAGAGGAGAGAGAAAATACAGGGGTGGGAGGAAATAGTGATGCATTAATTAAACAATAAAGGACTCAATAATTAAGCCTGGCAGCCAGGACACAGTCCAGCATACATTGACTAGAACAAGGCCAACGTGAGAAACACTGAAAGAGAATGTGTAACCAAACTCCTAGCAACACTGGGTTAGAGTTATTATCCGTTTTTTAATGATGAGAAATTGGACACCAGGTGTGGTGGTCCAAGCCTATAATCTCAGTACTTGGGAGGCTGAGAGAGGAGGACCAGAGATTCAAGGACAGCCTCAGCAACTTAGCAAGACCCCGTTTCAAAGAAAAAATAAAAAAGGGCTGGAAGTGTAGCTCGAGGGTAGAATGCCCCTGGGTTCAATTCCCAGTACAAAAAAAAAAAAAAAATGAAGTAAGAGAAATTGGAGACTTGGCCACTGATCTCAGAAAGAAACCCACTGGTTTCTTGGTAAACATACTGTACGGATTTCCAAATTTTGATAAATAAAAAGGAACTGCAAGGAGTGCACTTTGAAGATGCAAAGTCATCTTACAGGGATACAGACGGGAGTGAAATTGGGCGAGTCTTTAGAAAGAATAGCCTGAAAGGGAAAGAACTGCAGACAACAAAGTGAAGTCTGGTGGGAAGTGTTTTAACGGAGGCCCAGATCTGCAAATGCGTGATCGCTGTCGTGTGGTTTCTCAGAGTGACCCTCGTGGAGGGTCTCTAGACACAGGTCCTCCATGGTGCCTTGCTCTGCCTTCCCAGCCTGATCTGTGTTTCCTCCAAAGCCAAAAAGAGAATTGGGGGCAGGATGTAAGCCAGTTTTGGTAACAGAACTGAAATGCATACATGCATCTTAGGGCTCTGCCTCAAGTCCTCTGTGCTGTACCTCAGCCCAGCTGTGGCCTCAGGTGCAGGCTGGGTGCTTTGCTTTCTGCTCTGGAACCTCTCTGAAGCAGGGCACACCAGTAGGAGTTTACTCAACACATACACGTGCTACCTCGAGCTCTCCCATGATGGAAAGTCAGCATCATGTCCCAGAGCCTGATCCAGAGAGTACTGGTGAGATCCACAAATATGGCTCAAACCCCCAAGCCACCTGGCCGGATTATACAGTGCCTCTCCCTCAGCCCACATCTGTGCTCTGGTGGGACAGGATGCCTGCTCCCTACAACCAAATATCCAAGGAAGAAAACGATCTCAGGCTTGGCTTATGGATCTGTAGGCTTAGTTTGTTGATGTGAGCTGAAAATGGATTGCTGCCCGGCATAGCCTCACTGAAGGGTGGCCCAGAGGACAGCAGCGGGAAGGGGCAGGGGCTGCAGGAGGCCTGTGAGCCTCGCCCTTGGTCATTCCCTTGGGATGGAGGAAGAAGTGGCCTGAGCCACACGAACTCCCTGACGGTGGAAGTGTTGTGGAATAACTCGGTCCCACTCGTGGGTCCTTGGCCTCCGTGATAAAAAGAATTTTAACACATGTCAGTCGGGGACAAAAGGCAGGTATTTATTTAGGGAAACAAGGGACTCAGGGAAAACAGGTAAGCGGAGATCTTCCCGGCCATGCGGGCAAAGAGAGAGAGGAAGAGAGGAAGCGGGCCTTTTTATAAACTTTGGAGAGGGGCGGGCGCAGAAGCAGTCTGGACCTCCTAGTTTCTCAGGTATTGGCGGTTGATAGGTAGGCGTTCCAAGTTGGATCCTCCTCCTTTCTCAGGTTTCGAAGATGGGAGGTCGCTGAAGTCTGGCCTTTGTCCTAAGGAATCTCAGGTGGGGGCTGGGATTCAGGGGATTAAAAAGGTGTGGCCCACTTAGACTTTTCTCCTAAGATTTTGAGCACACCCTATAGGGTAGGGTCAGCTAGAACTCTCCAGATTTTAAAACTATATTTTTCCTTTTCCTCCCAGTGTCTCCTTCCTACCTAAATTTTATTCCTTCTCTTCTACCTCATCAGAAGTAGCCGAATGATCAATTGGTCACGGACCTGGAAGAGGCAGAATAGGAAATGGAATGCAGATTAAAAACAAAGGGACCTGGAGAAGAAGCAGGGAAACAGACACAGATAGGAAGGGTACCTGTCTTTGTGTCCAACGTCAGTGCACACCAGAAACTAACTGCCATAAAGAAGGCCCCCAACATCCCTGTAGATGGGCAACTGGTGCTACCTGATCTCTCTCCTTTCATGACTGGACCGACCACCCGCCATGGAGGTAGCCCTGCGTGGCACTCCCGCTCACCCAGACTGAACCTCACTACCATGCTGCTGAATGCACAGCCTGCCAGAACACAGACTAACCCCCGCTCCTCAGTCTGGCGCTGGCCCTGGAGGAGACCGGCCATTCCTTCCTGGAATGTGATTATCAGACTAGGATCATCGTCATTTCTTGTGGGGTTTTTTTGTTTTGTTTTGTTTTGTTGCGGTACTGGGGATTGAACACAGGGGCATCCTACCTCTGAGCTATACCCCCAGCTCTATTTTTTATTCTTTATTTTGAAACTGGGTCTCACTAAGTTGCGGAGTGTCTCACTAGGTAGCTGAGGCTGGCCGCGAATCCATATCCTCCAGTCTCAGCCTCCCAAATGCTGGGATTACAAGCGTGCGCCTCTGCGCCGGGCGGGCTCTCATCATTATTTCTTGCTGTGACATGGCCACTCCTTGTACAAGTCCCACATTCACGTTGTCTACAGAGTATATTAATTGGCAGCAGTGGGTTTGCTACCAGGACACTGGAGGAGGGCTTTCTTCTATGGAATGCCTCCCAGTGGGCAGAACAACACCTCTGGTGATAACACCTGGCTTTGAATCACAAAATGTTTGGAGCAACAGCCTAGGGAGTGGTTACAGCCGGGGTCAGCCCGTAGTCTGAACTGGCAAATTGCAGGCTGGTCTGTTTCTATGGCAGACGTCTCACTTGAAATAGCTCCACTGATATGCAATGTAATTTTAAGTATTCATGTTTTCATATTATGTGTCCATGCAAACGGTTCGTGTGGAAGAACCTAAATGCCAAATAAAACATTACCGTTGAGCCAGGCGTGGTGGTGCATGCTTTAATCCCAGTATTTGGGAGGCTGAGACCAGAGGATCCGGGTTTTTGGCCAATCTCAGCTAATTAGTGAGGTACTCCGCAACTTAGTGAGACCCTGTTTCAAAATAAAGAATAAAAAATAGGACTGGGGGTGTAGCTCAGAGGTAGATGCCTCTGAGTTCAATCCCCAGTACTGCAAAAAAAAAAAAAAAAAAAAAAAAAATAGGGCTGGGCTGGGGGTGTAGCTCAGAGGCAGAATGCCCCTGGGTTCCATCTCCAGTACTACAAAAAAAAAATTACCACATTACCGTTGAGTCAGGGCTCACACCATATGATTGCTTTCATGGCAATTAACATCTCACTTTGCTTTGCTTCGCTTCAGTCTTGTTATTGTCACTGTTTTAGTTGTTAAGACCAACTGTACAACACCAAATCCAGGATTCATGAAATAAATAATAAGCTGGACTTCACTGATATTAAAAATGTTTGAACCAGGAGTCATGGCGCATACTTGTAATCTCAGTACTTGGGAGGCTAAGACAGGAGGATCACAGGTTCGTGGCTAGCCTCAGCTACTTAGGCCCTTCACAACTTAGTGAGACCCTGTTTCAAAATAAAGAATAAAAAATAGGACTGGGGTGTAACTTGGAGGTAGAATGCCCCTGGGTTCAATCCCCAGCACCAAAACAAAAAATTAAAAATAAAAACTTCTCCATGAAAGATACTCAAGAGAATGAGAAGACAAGCCACAGGCAGGGAGAAAATATTTGCAAAAGAAATGTCTGGTAAAGGACTTATTATGCAAAACATGCAAAATAAAAACCCTCTTAAACTCAGCCATAAGAAAATGAACAACCTGGTTTTAAAAAACAAACAAACTTTAACAGATACCTCACCAGAGAAGAAATACAGATGGCAAATAAGCACACGAAAGATGCTCAACAATCATGCCATGGGGGAATTGCAAATTAAAACAACTCCCAGGCGCTGGAGTTACAGCTCAGTGGTGGAGAGCTGCCTTGCATGCTTGACGCTCTGGGTCTGATCCCCAGCACCTCTGAGCAACAACAACAAAAGCACAGAAACAGCAATAAAAAGCCTTCCATCAAAGAAAAGTGCAGGTCTAAACAGATACCCAGCTGAATTTTACAAAATCTTTCCAGAACTAAACTCAATACTTCATTCACAAGTAGCCGGGCATGGTGGCTCACGCTATAATCCCAGCATTTGGGAGGCTGAGGCAGGAGAATCTGGGTTCGCAGCCAGCCTCAGCTACTCAGTGAGGCCCTCCGCAACTTAGTGAGACCCTGTTTCAAAATAAAGAATAAAAAATAGGGCTGAGGGTATAGCTTGGAGGTAAAATGCCCCTGAGTTCAATCCCCAGTACCACAAAAAAAAACTTCACAAGTTATTCCATGAATTTGAAAGAGATGGAATCCTTCCAAACTCCTCCTATGAGGCTAGTATCATCTTAATATCAAAACTGAATAAAAATCCATCAGGAAAAGAAAATTACAGACCAATATCACTGATGAACATAGATGCAAAAATTCCAAATAAAATACTAGCCATGCACATTCAAAAACACATCAAGAAAATTGTACACCATGACCAAGTTGGTTTCATCCCAGAAATGCAAGCCTGGTTCAACACACACAAATCAATATATGTTATTCACCACATAAATGGAACTAAGGACAAAAATCACATGATCATCTCAATAGATACACTGCAGAAAATCAGAATAGAAGAAACTTACCTCAACATCATTAAGGCAATATACAATAAACCCAAAGCCAACATCATATTAAATGGGGGAAAGATGTGGGAATTCCCTTTTTAAAGGGAACAAGACAAGGATGCCCACTATTACCATTCCTTTTCTTTCTTCTTCTTCTTTTTTTTTTTTTTTTTTTTGTGCTACTAGGAATTGAACTCAGGGGCATTCTACCTCTGAGCTACACCTCCAGCCCTATTTTTTATTCTTTATTTTGAAACAGGGTCTTACTAAGTTATGGAGGGCCTCACTGAGTAGCTGAGGCTGGCTGCGAACCCAGATTCTCCTGCCTCTGCCTCCCAAGTACTGGGATTACAAGCGTGCGCCACCATGCCCGGCACCATTCCTTCTCAATATAGTCCTCGAGACTCTTGCCAGAGTAATAAGACAAAAGAAGGATGTCAAAGGAATTCAGATAGGAAAATAAGATCTAAAATTATCTCTATTTGCAGGTGACATGGTCCTATATTTAGAAGACCCAAACAATTTAACCAAAAGACTACTATAGCTGATTAACAAATTCAGCAAAGTAGCGGGATACAAAATCAATCTAAAAAAATTAGTAGCTTTTCTATATGCCACTCATGAATCCACTGAGAAAGAAACCCAGAAAACAATTCCATTCACAATAACCTCAAATCCAATAAAATATGTAGGAATAAACCTAGCCAAGGAGGTAAAATACCGCTACAATGAAAATAATAAAACACTAAAGAAAGAGACTGATGAAGATCTTAGAAGATGGAAAGATCTCCCTTGCCCTTGGATAGGCAGAACAAATGTTATCAAAATGGCCATTCTACCGAAAGTGATCTATAGAGTCAATGCAATCCCTATCAAAATACCAATGTCATTCTTCACAGACCTAGAAAAACTAATCTTTCATATGGAGAAATAAAAGACCCAGAATAGCCAAAGAAATTTTCAGCAATAACAAGAATGCAAAAGGCATCATAATTCCTGACTTCAAATTATACTAGAGATATAGTAATAAAAAACAGCATGGTATTAGCACAAAAACTGAAATATAGACCAATGGAACAGAATAGAAGATACAGAAACACAGCTACACACTTAGAGCCAACTGATTTTCAACAAACATGCCAAACACATATGTTAAAGACAACCTTTTCAACAAATGGTGTTGGGAAAATTATCTAGTTGTAGAAAAATGGAACTAAATACTTACCTCTCATCCTGCACAGGATTCAACTCAAGATAGATCAAAGACCTAGAAATTAGACAAAAGACTTTGAAGCTACTAGAGGAGGGCATAGATCCAACAGTCCAACATATAGGCACAGGTAGAAATTTCTTCAACAAGATCCCCATAGCTCAAGAAATTAAAACAAGAATTAATAAATGGGATGGCACAAAACTAAAGTTTCTGCTCATCAAAGGAAACCATCAAGAGTCTAAAGATAAAGCCTATAGAATGGGAAAAGACTTTTGCCAGTTATCCCTCTGATAGAGGGACTAATATACAAAGAACTTAATGGATTTTACGCTAAAAAAACAAATAACCCAATCAAGAAATTGGCAATTGAACTAAATAGACACTTGACAAAAGTAGATATAAATGGCCAATAAATACATGAAAAAATGTTCAACATCATTAGGAATCAGGAAGATAGATGTAAATCAAAACTACACTGAGATTCCATCTAACCCTAATAAGAATGGCAATCTTAAAGAAGCCAAAAAATAATAAATGTTGGCGAGGAAAATTGAAACTCTTCTACACTGTTGGTGGGATTGCAAATTAGTTCAGCTACTATAGAGATCAGTGTGAGGATTCCTCAGAAAACTAGGAATGGATCCACCATATGATCTGGCTATACCATTCCTGGATATCCTTCCAAAAGGGCTGAAATCAGAGAACTATAGTAATATATCCATATCCATGTTCATAGCAGTGCAATTCACAATCACCAAATTATGGAACCTACCTAGGTGTCCATCAACAGATGAACGGAATACAAAACTTATGGAATATCTACACAAAGGAATTCTACTCAGCAATAAAGAAAAACAAAATTATGTCATTTGCAGGAAAGTGGAAGGACCTGGGGAGCATTATGGTACGTGAGATTAGACAGTCATAGAACATGAAGGGGCATATCTTTTCTCTAATATGTGGAAACTAGAGAGTAATTTGGGATGCCAGAGGGATTCCAGATAGTGGAGGAGAAACCTCAGTGGAGTCAGGGAGGTGGTCTAGAGGACGGGGAGGGGGAAGAGTGAGGGTCAGTGCAGGAATTACCACCATTGGCTTTATGTACATACATGAAAATACCAATGTCAATCTTTGTACCCTGTATGGGGAAGGAGGAGATGAGGAAGGAGCCAGGGGAAAGTCCACCAAATACTGTGTGCATGTATGTCACTATTAACATGATTTACATTATGATGTGAGACTATAATGCATCAATAAAAGTACATTAAAAAGTAACAATGCTATGGCCATAGATGAAGTTATCACTACCTGTCTGACATGTACAGGGAGGGAGGAAGGGGAGCTGGGAAGAATATGGAAGGAAATACACTTTGAACCTCACTGTGATATGTAATTATGATGCACCGACAAAAGTTTTAAAACAATTAAATGAAAGAAATGTGATGAGGACCTTATGGGGCAATTTGAATGAAAGTTCCCTTTTTCTCAGCTCCATAGATGTTAATAACATGCCCTATGGTGTCTTAGGGAACAGAGCATTTTGTAATCCTGATGTGAGATCATGCTTTTGACACCAGTCATTTCAAGTTGAAACATAAAGAAATTGAATGCCTTGAGTATAGATATGATGAAGTGTGTGTGTGTGTGTGTGTGTGTGTGTGTGTGTTACTGGGGATTGAACCCAGTGGCATTCTACCTCCGTGCTACACCCCTGGCCCTATTTTTTATTCTTTATTTTTAAAACAGGGTCTCACTAAGTTACAGAGGGCCTCACTAAGTAGCTGAGGCTGGCCTCAAACCCGGATCCTCCTGTCTCAGCCTCCCAAGTACTAGGATTATAAGCATGTGCCACCACACCCAGCATGATGAGGTCTTTAAAAGCCAAAAGTTATTAGATTCTTTTGACTTGAAATGAAAAAACCATTGAAGCATCCTACAAATTTTAATTCTAAACAAGTAAATGTCAGCCTCCATAACCCACCAAAGCAAAAACGTTTCTAGAATCCTTATTCTTCCTATTAAAGTGAAAAAGTCCTGGAGGCCCACAGGTAAGCTGGCCACAGCGGGCCACACCCAGCCGTGACCTCACCAGGAGCCATTGTGATGGAGTCTCCAGGATCAGCTACATAAGGCCCTCACTGATGCTGGGTTTTTGTTCATTAGTACAGGGAGCTCTTGGTGGTGACCTGTCGGACTTCAAGATAGTTAGCGCTTTTGGTGGACTGGTAGCTTTGGATCTGATTTGTTGGTTTGGGCTTTTGGTTTTGTTGTTTTGTGTGTGAGTTTGTTTGTTTGGGTTTATTTTGCTGTACTTTTGTTTGTTGGTTTGTTGTTGTTTTGTTTTGTTAGCTAGCATCGTTAGTTGCTATTGCAGCTTTCGCTGGACAGTGCTAGGAGACAGAGTAAAGAGGCCAGGCCAGGCCTCGCAGCCAGCTCTCCCTGTGAGGATGGCCTCATGGACAATTATCTAGTCCTGAGGGACATAGGCAAGGGTGGTTTTGCCCGAGTAAAACTGGCCCACCATATCCTCACCGGGACCAAGGTGGCTGTGAAGGTCTTGCCTTTGTTTAGGGACAACCCCTTCATTCGATCTGAAATTGCTAGCCAGAGGGCAGTGAAGCACCCAAACATTGTCCAGCTGTTTGAGGTCATAGACACAGCTGACTTCATCTACCTGGTGATAGAGCACGTGAGCAGGGGACTGCTGCTGTACCAGGTCAGGAGGAGGCCTGGAGGGTGTTCCTTGCAGTGTGCTACTTCCACAAGAGAGGCAGCCTGCACAGGGACTTGAAGCCGCATAACGTCCTCCTGGACTCAGAAGGAAATATCAAAGTCATTGGTTTTGGGCTGAGCTGCCACTCCAAGGCCAGACACAAGTGGACCACCATCTGTGGCACTTCCACCTACTGCACCCCAGAGGTCTCTGGGGGTCATCCTGTACTTTATGCTAGTAGGCTTCGTCCCCTTCACCAGCACCATCCGGGAGCAGCTGCAGGGGAGGACACTGCAGGGAAGGGAAGTTGGTGCCCCCTGACATCATTGTCCAGCCACAAATCATCCTCAACCACTTATTGACTGTTAACCCGGATGTGCATTGCCTGGGTTACGACCTACACCAGACCTGGTTGGATGTTTGAGAACGCCATGGCTACATACCTGCTGATCCAACACCATGAGAGCCACGGGGCAGGGTGCACCCTCCAGGCTGGGTCAGTGTGTTGCGCTGCCTCCATCCCCAGCGGCCTTCCCTGTGCCACCCAAGAGGAGAGCCAGCAAGCCCAACCTTTGAGCCTTCTGGTTTCTATCCTCTAAGGCGGACACACAGTTGAGGCAGAAGGACAGAGGAGACAGCCTGCCTGCCATTCCCCTTAGCTGCCCGCCAAAGAGGACCCCCACTCCCAGCACAGCCCCCCAGCATGGTCCTGAGTCCCCCCCAGGCCAGCACCCAGCAACCCCATCGTGAGCCCGCCTCCAGGACAGCAAGGGCTGGAGGTGGCTCACCAGGAGGATTGTTACCCAAATCCTCCGCAGCTGTTGCTGTGGTATGCTGGCCCCTTGGAGCCAACAGAGCCGCTCCAGAGAGGGGAGCAGAGGCGACCTGGACTGTTCAACAACAGAATTGCTTCAGAGAGACCAGAAAGATGAGGTGGATGAAACCAACTCCCTGGACCCTGACTTCACCAGAGTGGCCTCAGCTGCAGGACAGCGTGCTCCAACTTCCAACTGCCGCAGGCGTCTCCACACACATTCCAGTCGAGAGGCCCCACCTGGGAAAACCAGAGACTTATTTTCCCCAGGAAACTCACTCCCCTTTTCCCTGAGATGATTTTTTTTTTTTAATTGGTTCATTGTAATCAGGCATCTTAATGAGGTACAAGCTGGTAGAGGCATACATCCACGCAGCACTCATTTAACCCTTCCCCGATTCCCACCCCATTTCCTCCCCCCCTTCATTTTCAGCTTAGTGATTGACTTTGATATGTTTGTGAATGTACATCATATGCATTCGGGTATTTTCCTCTTTCCCCACTCCACTGCCTTCAGTTAGGTCACCTCTTTTACTCATCTAAGGTTTCTCCTCCCATGTACTGGGATTACCTGCGTGCACCACCACGCCCCAGCGGTGTTATTTGTTTTCTTAGCAGTGAGTTTCTAGAGTTCTCTTTATATTCTAGATATTAGTCCTCTATCGGAGGAGTAGTTGGCAAAATTTTTCTCCCATTATGTTGGCTCTCTGTTGAGGTTATTGATAGTTTTCTTTGCTGCACAGAAGCTCTTCAGTTTAATGCAAAAACTATCGATCTTCCTTTTGATTTCTTGTGCCTTTGAAGTCTTGCTGAGAAAGTTTTTACTTGTGTCAATGTGTTGAAGTGTTGGACCTAGGCCCTCTTCAAGTAGCTGCAAGATCTCTGGTCTGATTTCCAGGTCTTTCATCCATCTTGAATTGACTCTCGTGCAGGGTGAGAAAATGGGTTTTCTCCCCTTGAGATGATTCTTAATAAATTGTTATGAATTTTATAATAAAAGTGAGATGCTTCCTAAAATAAATAAATAAAATGACTTATAAAAAACAAAACCAATAATAGTAATAATAATAATAAAAGGGCTAGGAGTGTAGAATGCCCTTGAGGTAGAATGCTCTTGGGTTCAAACCCCCGTGCCCTCTCCCCCAAAAAAGCCAGGCACAGTGGTACACACCTGTATTCCCAGTACTTGGGAGGCTGAGAAATGAAATTCAGAAGCTTAGGTGAGCCTCAGCAACTTAGTGAGACCCTGTTCCAATATAAAGACTAAATAACTAGGCTGGGGGATATAGTTCAGGAATAGAATGCCCTTGGTTCAATCCCCAGTACCAAAGAGAGAGGAGAAAGAAAAAAAAAGTCATAGTGCCACACCCACCCCAGTAGTAGAGTTGGCAATGCTGCCATATGCCTAAAAGGAAGAAAGCCAGGAATGTTTGGTGAATGGCACTGATGGTTGCCTCGTGTTTGATTACCTCCATTATGGCATCAATGGGCCGTGGTGATGCTCAGTCACAATTAGCGTCATTATTAGTGGCAAGTTTAATGCCCGATTTCTATCTAGTATTGTGTCCCTCCATCCTGAAGAACTTCCTTTAATATTCTTTGTAGTGAAGATCTGCTAATTCTCTTGCTTTTATTTATAGAAAGTGTTAGTGTTTTTATTTTGCTGCCTTTTTTTTTTTTTTTTTTGCTACTGGGGATTGAACCCAGGGGCATTCTACCTCTGAACTATGCCCTTAGCCCTATTTTATTTTATTTTTTACTTTGAAACAATGTCTTGCTAAGCTGCTGAGGCTGGCCTTGATCTTGTGATCCTCCTGACTCAGCTTCATTTTTGCTGGATATAGAATTGAGTGAACAGCTTTTTCCTCTCAACTTTTTTTTCCTTTTTTTTTTTTTTTTAGTGGTACTAGAAATTGAACTCAGAAGTATTCTACCTCCAAGCTACACTCCCAGCCCTATTTTTAATTTTATTTTGATACGGTCTCACTAGGTTGATGAGAATTTCACTACTACCAAGGCTGTCCTTGAACCTGTGATCCTCCTGTCTCAGCCTCCCAAATACTGGGATTACTGGTACCATCCCCAGCTTCTCTCAACTTTTTAAAGATAAGACTCCACTGTCTCACACCCATCTTTTCTAATGACAAGGTCGTTCATAGCATTGTTCCCCCATATGTAACGTATCATTTCCTTGTGGTCACTCAAGTTTTTCTCTTTATCTTTGGTTTTCAGCAGTTTGACATGTGTAAGTATGGTTTGCTCTGTACTTATCCTGCTTTGGTTTCTTCAAATATTGTTTTCTGGCTCCATTTTTATCTCTCTTCTCTTTAGAATTCCAATTATATGCATATTAGACCTTTTCACTTTTCCCCACAGATCATTCAGGCTCTGCTAATTTTTTTTTTTAATCTATATCTGTGCTTCTTGGATTAGGTCCTATTGATGCATCTTTAATTTCATTTACTCTCCTGTTACCTACAATCAGCTGGGTATTTTTTAATCACTGACCACACTTTATCCCCACCTCCTCCCCCCTTTTTTATTCTTTTAGTACTGAAAGTTGAACCCAGAAGCATTCTACCTTGGAGGTACACCCCTCAGCCCTATTTTATTTTTTATTTTAAAACAGAATCTCGCTAAGTTGCTGAGGTTGTCTGCGAACCTTCGATCCTCCTGTCTTGACCTCCCAAGTACTAGGATTATAGGCATGCACCACCACACCAGCTTGTTTTTTGTTCTTTAGCCTTTTTAAGATACTGAGACTTGGGGTTTTATTAATGCAGAACAGCCTACCCTTTCTGACAAAAAAAAAAAAAAGGCACTACAGCACCCCCCTCCCCAACCCCAGGTCATTTTCCCAGTATGACTGTGGGTGGCAGGTAAGTCCTTCTGTGTTTTCCCTTAGTCCTATTGGAAAGGAAGCAGGAGGAGGACCAGGTGAACACAGCTGCCCTTTGACCCTCCTGAGGACTGGTTCCAGGACCCCTGAGGATTCCAAATCTGCAGATGCTCAAATATTTAGCATTTGCATATAATCCACACACATCCTCCTATAGGTTTTACATCACTTCTAGATTACTTGTAATACCTGATACAGTGTAAATGTTTTATTAATAGTTACACTGTAAACCAGGCGTGGTGGTACACACTTGTAATCCCAGTACTTGGGAGGCTGAGGCAGGAGGATCACAGGTTCAAGGCCAGCCTCAGCTACTTAGTGAGGCCCTCTGCAACTTAGTGAGACCCTGTTTCAAAATAAAGAATAAAAAATAGGACTGGGGGTATAGCTTGGAGGTAGAATGCCCCTGGGTTCAATCCCCAAGACCAAAAAAAAATAGTTACACTCTATTATTTAGGGAATAGTGACCAGGCAGGAAGGTCTTACATGTTTAGTACAGATGCAATATTTAAAATATTTACATATTTGCAACCCACAGTCAGTTGCATCGTCAGATACAGAACCCAAGGATACAGAAGTTGATTGGATATACGACTGTAAAATGTTGGAGAAAATCCCACTTTGCACAAGAGGCTGAAAGCAGGGCTTTGGATTGTCACTGACCAAGCATGAAGAGTGGAAGGAAACCCACTCAATGGGCCCACGATTCTTGCATCCTAAAACTTTTTTCTCTTTGAGTTGAAAAGAATTAAAACAAGAACCTCGCCCAGAGAAGAATCACTGCTGATACTGATGCATGCATTGTGTGAGAAGATCAACCACACAGCAGCAGACAGAGCAGGAATCCGTCTCTGTTGTTACAAAGATAGACGTGAGCGTGTGCACAGCCACAGCAGAAGGACACGCTGGCTGCTAAGATTATGGATCATTTCTATTTCTTTTTCTTTATCTATATTTTCTGATTCTAACATGAATACTCACTAAAAGTTTTTAAACAAACAAATGACCATCGCCACCAGCACAAAAGGTAAGAAGGGAGCCCAGAAACTTAGGGATCAAATAAACAAGGCACAGGGTGGGTGTGCTGAATCACCTGGAGGGAAGGGGAGGTCTCTCAGCACAGTAGGGAGAATTCTGTAAGATGCAGGGAGGGACTTTCCTTCTCAATTGCTGTTTTATCAAGAGAAGGAGATGTGTTACTGCAACAAGTTCTTAGTGCAAATTCTTCCAGATAAACATCATTTATGACGAACATTTTCACAGCTCTATCAGGTCCAGGACTGCAGACAGAAAGATCACCTTTACGTTGCCCTAGAGCAGTGGGCAGATTTTAACACTCATTTTGATCACCACCAGCAGCAATAAAGGTTCTTAAGGGTCCATCCAGCCCTCTGTGTGGAGTTGGAGTGTTTGAGAATGCAGCACAACACTAATGTAAGACAATCTTTGGAGGGAAACAATTATTTGAATGTTCCTGGATATCTTACAAGTGATTATCAAAACCACCTATACTCTAGTCAATAACAATGAATGAAATTGTTCTTTTATACAGTACTTGAAAAAAAGACTAGAACTCTAGGTCTTGAGTCTCCCTACCACACATCTCTTTACAAAATGATCCATTTCCAGCCTGTTGCTGTGATACCAGCCTTTCCCAGTACTTGGGAGGCACAGACAGGAGGATCGTGGGTTCCAAGCCAGCCACAGCAACTTAACAAGGCCTTGTTTCAAAAATGAAAATAAAGGGCTGGAGTATAACTGAGAGGTAGAAGGTCCCTGGGTTCAATCCCCATTGACCTAGTTGACTTCCAAAATCCCATCCTGCTACAGGATTCCGTAACTTCAGGGTTTGGGGGAGTGCACACATGTCACTGGAGTTCGAGATCCTGGTCCTTCTGTCTAGTTTGTGGGTTTCTGGCTGTAATAAACGATTGGCCCAACACAAGCTTTAATAAATAAAAGGTGGAAGAAGCCGGTATTGACCAAAATACAAAACAAAATCCATTTGCAAAAGAAATAGGCCCTGTTCAAAGAAATAAATCATTCTTTCTGCTAATGTATTTCCTGCCACAGTTTCCCTTGAAGCCTTGCTGTTCACTTTTCTCACCATCAGTAAATAAGAACTATTTGTTACATATGTAACAACTTAGTGGTTTCCCTTCTAAACTAATATGCACTGTTCAGTAAGGGGCACATATTCTTTCCACCTGTTCTGATTGTCATTGGTGTTATTAAAAGAAAAAGAAAAAGAAAAAGAAAAAAAAAAAAAACCTCTCCACTTGGGTTTATTCAGAGAGTTAACATCTGATTTTACACGGAGCTCTTTAAAAGAAAAAGCACAACATGGCCCGAAGCACTTCTAGCATAGGGTGTGGAAGTATTTGATGTCGTGGTGTTGTTTGGAAATGTGCAGTGAAGTCAAATAAGATCCAAAGAAAGTTCTCATTGAGACAAAATCAAATCAACCCATCGCTCCCCAAATGCTTCCCCCTTGGCCCAGTGGCCTTGGCACTCTGCCCACCATCTGGGTCCAGAGCCCTAGTGAGGCCCCGGCAGGCCGCCTGCAGTGATGTGTGAACACGAGGCTGGCCCTGGCCAGGGGCACAAGCCGCAGGAGTGATTTTTATTATTATTATTATTTTTTTTTTTTTTTGCCATACTGGAGATTGAACCCAGGAACATTCTACCTCTGAATTATAACCCCCAGCCCTATTTTATTCTTTATTTTGAAACAGGGCCTCACTAAGTTTCGGAGGGCCTCACTAGGTAGCTGAGGCTGGCTGTGAACCTGTGATCCTCTTAGCCTCCCAAGTACTGGGATTACGTGCGTGCGCCACCACACCCAGCTGTAAATGATTTTTAGGGGAGATAAAGGAGCCTGTCGTGGTTAGCTATAGGATGTCCCGAAAGAGCTCGTGTGTTAAGCTCAGGGTTGATATAGTTAAGTCACGAGCATTGTAATCTCACCAGTGGATAAATCCACTGTGATGGGTTTATCTGGGTGGAAACCTAGGCCGGGAGGGTGTGGCTGGAGCAGGTGGGTCCCTGCGGCTCTGACCTTGGGGCTTTGATATGCTTCCAACTCTGCTTGCTAACTCTCTTGCTTCCCGCCTCCGTGACGTGAGGAGCAACCTTTTTTTTTTTTTTTTTTTTTTTTTTTTTTTTTTTTTTTTTTTTTTTTTTTTTTTTTTTTTTTTTTTTTTTTTTTTTTTTTTGCAGTACTGGGGATTGAACAACTCAGGGGCATTCTACCTCCAAGCTATACCCCCAGCCCTATATTTTTATTCTTTTTATTTTGAAACCGGGTCTCACTAAGTTGTAGAGGGCCTCACTAGGTAGCTGAGGCTAGCCGAGAACCCGGATCCTCCGGTTTCAGCCTCCCAAATGCTGGGATTACAAGCGTGCGCCACCATGCCCGGCTCAGGAACAAGTTTTGATGTGAGGAACATTCCCTCTGCTTCCTGCCTCCATACCCTGGCATCTACAGTCTCTACCTCACATGAGCTGAACTCCCAAATCACCAAGGAAACCGCGAGCAAATAAATCTTCCTTCTTCTTAGCTGTGTGGTCAGTTCTTGGATTATAGCAGTGAGAATGCTGACTGAGATCCTCAAGACAGATGGACCTGGGCCAGGGTCCCCCGACTCTGAGTGTGGTGTCTGGGGCTCAGCCTCTTCTCCCATTAGTTCATCTTCTATGGTTAATGTGGATTCCAGAAGGGGGTCCATAACAACCGCCAATCACATTCCTTATGGAGGAACTTCCCTTCGTCAGATGATAAGGAAAACTTCAGAAAAAAACCCTCTCTGGACTTTTGGAAAGAAGACAAGCAAGAGGCTGGGGACCAGGGAAAGTCAGAGAGGTCGAGAGGTCTTGAAGCTGCTATTCAGCTCAGCTCTGGCACCTCAAAGTGACACCCCGGGGCAGCACTTTCTGGCCCCGGCAGTATTCTGTAAGTGTGTGCCTGGCCCAGGTATCTGCCCTCCCCAGTGGAGCTACCTGAGAACTCGTGGGTTACTCTTTTCTTTATAGTCAAATAAAATGTCTCCAGCCCTCACATGAGTCTGTGACCAGGGCAAGGTGAGCAATGTGTAACCCTGAGGATGTGCCACAGCCCAGCAAGCAAAATAAGTCATAGTTTAATGCACTATCCTTTTATATTTTTTAAATATATTGGGAATTGAACCCAGGGACATTGTGCCTCAGAACTACATCCCCAGCCCCGTTTTTATTATTTTATTATTTTTTATTTTATTTTATTTTGTGGTACTGGGGATTGAACTCAGGGGCATTTCACCTCCGAGCTATACCCCTGTCGTGGGGTATGGGCTGTACCCCAATACGGAATACTACTCCAGGTTCGTTGATATTGTAAAAAAAAGAATTTTAATACATATCAAACTGCAACATCTGACAGATTTTATTCAGGA
>PVLC010007977.1:24418-60821 GCA_004027655.1 Graphiurus murinus
GAGAGCGAGCTACACGTGGGTTCCAGAGGGTATAGGAGAGGGCGGGGATCTTCCAGCCCCTCGCTCTCAGTTTACAAGATTTTCATAGGTTGAGTTCCAGGTGAGATTTTGGGCTCCTCCTCTTTCCAGGTGTGCGTGCGGGTACCTCTTCGGTGGGCTGGGCTGTAGTCTCTCTTGGGCTGAACCAAATTCTTCTTTTAGGGGTGGACGACACTCTCCAGATTTTTAAAAGGCTAAAAACTATATTTTTATGAATTTTCCCGATACCTCTTTTCTACCTAATATATATATGCTTCTAATCTACCTCCACACCCCCAGCCCTATTTTTTGTTCTTTATTTTGAAACAGGGCCTCACTAAGTTGTGGGAGGCCTCACTAGGTAGCTGAGGCTGGCCACGAACCTGGATCCTCTGGTCTCAACCTCCCAAATGCTGGGATTACAAGTGTGCGCCACCACACCCAGCGTTATTTTTTATTTTAAAACAGTGTCTCACTAAGTTGCTGAGGCTACCCTTGAACCTGCAATCCTTCTACCCCAGTCTCCCAAGTACTGGGATTATAGGTGTGTACCACCATGCCTGGCTTAATGCACTAGTGCGCGCGTGTGTGTGTGTGTGTGTGTGTGTGTGTGTGTGTGTGTGTATGTGTGTGTGTATTACTGATGACTGAACTCAAGGGTGTTCTACCTCTGAGCTACACCCCCAGCCCTATTTTATTTTGAAACAGAGTCTCACTAAGTTGCTGAGGGTCTTGCTAAGTTGGTAAGGCTGGCTTCAAATGTGCAATCCTCCTGTTTCAGCCTCCCAAGTACTTGGATCATAGGCATGCGCCACCATATCTGGCTTAATGCACTATTTAAAAAAAAATCAAAATTAATGCAAACAGATGTGGTGGCACATGCTTGTAATCTCAGCAACATGGAGGCTGAGGCACCAGGATCACAAGTTCAAGGTCAGCCTGGGCAATTAGTGAAAACCTGTCTGAAAATAAAATAAAAAGGGCTGGAGATGTAGCTCAGAGGTAGAGTGCTGCTGGGTTCAAGCCACAGCAACACATATACACACAAAGGAATGCAAAAAACATACAAGTAAATAATCAAAATTATAAAGAATCTATTACAAGCATCATTGCACAGCTATCTTGGAACCTGAAGCAAAAGGAAAAAATCAGTAATGCTGACTTTTGTCTTTATTTAAATTTTTGATATTTTGTTCATCATAGATTTTGTGTGTGTGTGTGTGTGTGTGTGTGTGTGTGTGTGTGTGTGTGTGTTGCTAGGAATGGAACCCAGGGGCATTCTACCTCTGAGTTATACCCTCAGCCTTTTTTTATATTTTGAAACAGGGTCTTGCTAAGTTGCTGAGGCTGTCCTTGAATCTGTGATCCTTCTGCCTCAGTCTCCCAAGTACTGAGGTTACATGCATGCACCACTATGCCCGGCTTGTTCATGGATTTTTTGCATTCATTTTTATGTGTTTTTTAAAATATTATATTAAAGTGTGACATCACTTGCCCAGCCCTAGTCCTGTGCCCTGTGCTGAACAGCAACAGGACCTAGTTCCCCCAACCCCACTGGAAGATTCTCCCTTCCAGGGTGGGGAAGCAGGGTGCATTACGGTCTGCTCTGGGGTCAGCGGGCACTGCAGACTTTCCTGCATCCTATCATCTATTGGCTTCCCAGCTCTGCCACAGCCTCCCATGCTGGGACTTCGTGCATCACTCCCTGGAATTTCACTTCCATTTCAAGTCATGTGATTCTATGTGACCAAATCTACTTAAAGTCATGGTGGGCGGGGGGGGGGGCGCTCAAGGAGACAGAGTGTGATTGTAGCCAAAAACTTACTGTGCTGGCCAGAAATAGTTTTAAGGGAAGTTTCTAGTCCTCCTTTTTCTAGATCTCTCCAGCTGATGCCCACCTCAGACCCTGCACAGCTCTGAGCAGGATAAGATGATATTGGGAAGCACTTTACCCTCATCTCTTTGCCAACACCCCAAACCCCTCTTCTAGTCTTCACCAGATCAGTCTAGAAGCCCCTTCTCTTGCCTCCTTGTCTAAATATCTTCCTCTAGGCTGTCCTTGGGTGTGGTCTTTCTTGCCAAGAAAACTCTAATTAGAGAGGTCTCCAGGAGGATGTGAAGACCCCTGTGTGGAATTCTGCTGCGAGGCCACTGCGACCTCGCCCCTTCCCTCCCTCCCAGCACCTGCAGGGCCTGGTGCCTGTGCACACCTCCTGGAATCACCAGTCCTGAAGGCTGTGTTACTCTCGTCTGGATCCTTAGCCCCAAGATGCTGGGCCTGGTGGGCAGCAAGTGCTGGCTGAAGATGCTCAAAGCCACCATGTCCATCATCGCTGGGAGCCAATGGGGCCCGAGGGTGTTAAGGGAGTAGAAAGCCAGGGTGTGCCCATAGCCATGCTCAGGCTCATTCTGAGTTCTTTGGTCCAGAGCCCAGAGGGGCTTCTTCCTCCTGGGATACGCTCAGGCCCCATCCCCACACCAAGGCTCCTCCCTCAAAGATACTGAGCTCCCAACCCCCACAACACAAAACCCAAGGCCCGCGTCTGCCTGATGCTCGCAGGCGCGCCGGAGAGAAGAGCCGGGGTGGGCCTGTTGGTCCCTTGCAGGTCAACCCTACGTCACACAGTTTCTCCAGGCCTGTTCCCTTCTCAGCACAATGGGATCCTAAATGTTGCTCCCCCAGGTGGGTCTCACGATGAGGGTTAAGTGAGATAGGACTTGTTGAGCACTTAGAAAAGCACCTAGCAAGTCGGGGGTGGTGGCGCATGCTTGTAATCCCAGTACTTGGGAGGCTGAGACTGGAGGATCCGGGTTCGCAGCCAGCCTCAGCTACTTAGTGAGGCCCTCTGCAACTTAGTGAGACCCTGTTTCAAAAAAAGAATAAAAAATAGTACTGGGGGTGTAGCTCGGAGGTAGAATGCCCCTGGGTTCAGTCCCTAGTACCACAAAAAAAAAAGCACCTAGCACCCAGTGGACACCAGCCGCCTTTTCCCTCCTGGCCTGTGGGAGTTTATCTTGCAGGGGAAAGAAGGTGAGCAGAGCAGATGTCCTTGTAGTATGCCTGAGACACCTGGCCAAGGATCCCCGGGGTCACTCCTGGTTGCCCTGGATGTTTTCATTAGAGGGATTAGGAGGCTATTGGAAAACATCGCCTGGTTATGAAGGAGGAACCTCAAGTGCAAATGGTCTTGAAGGCCTGGGTGAGGGGAGACCGGCGCGCCTGCGAGCACCTTGGCTGCAGAGGCAAGCCCGGGCTTCCTCCCCACGGCTGAGTGCTGAAGTGACGGTAATGAGAAGAGGCAGGAGACTGCCTTCCTAAGTGTTTGCATCAAACTTGGGCTCTAGAGCATGTTTTGTTTCCAGACAAGAAGGCTTTGTGGGTGTACTGGGTCATGGATGCCTTTTCAAAGCAGGCCTCACATCCCATTTGGAAGAGCTCCCAGGGGGCCTCGGTTCCTGCTGCATGCCTCCCAGTAGGAGGGAAGAAGGAACACCAACTGTCCTCCAGGTCAGGACAAATTCTTTCCTGCAAAGGATGATGACTAGCTGGAGCCCTGGGGACGGGCTCTGGCTGTGAGACCTGGCTGTGAGACCCGCCTGTGTTCCTGCCCCAGCTCTACCTTCCTGTCCCCCGTCCTTTACTGGCTCCAAAGATCCTATGGCAGCCCATGCTTCCACATGCGCCCCAGAGGACCTGCTAGGCCTCAGCCAGCCAGCAGTGTCACCTCCCAGGCAGCAGACAAGACCCCAAGACACAGGCTGACACAAGCTTTGTAGAACTCTCCAGAGCCAGCTGGCCTTGCCTGTCACAACCAAATGCCAGGAAACTCTGCTGGCCTGCCAAGTCTCCAGGACAGAGGGGATGGAAGACTTGCTGACAAGCACCTTTGTCCTTCACTGCTCTCCCTCCCCACCCCCCAGGCCCGAACACAGACCTGGCAACAGCTCCAGGGCTCAGGGGGCTCCCGCAATGCCTATTGTCCTCATGCAGCCAGGAATCTGCTGGCTGATCCCAGGTCCCTATTAGGAGGTGGACCAGAGGCCACCACCCAGTGACCAGTTCCTCATCAAACAAGAGAACCACATGGTGATGCACACCTGTAATCCTAGTACTTGAGAGGCTGAGACAGGAGGATCTCAAATTTGAGGCCAGTCTCAGCACCTTAGCAAGACCCTCAGCAATTTAGTGAGACCCTGTTTCAAAATAAAATACAAAGCCAGGCATGTTGGCACACATTTGTAATCCCAGTACTTGGGAAGCTGAGATAGGAGGATTGCAGGTTTACGGCCAGCCTCAGCAACTTAGTGAGGCCCTCCACAACTTAGTGAAACCCTGTTTCATAATAAAAAGGATGAAATAGGGCTAGAGGTGTAGCTCAGAGATAGAATGTCCCTGACTTTAACCCGCAGTTCCACCAGAAAACAAAAAGGGCTGAGAGTGTAGCCCGGAGGTAGAACCCCACCCCTGGGTTCAATCCCCAGTAACACACACACACACACACACACACACACACACACACACACACACTGAGATCTATTCTTCCAAACCAAGGCCACAATTCATTCTTAGTGAACACTGCTCTGTGGTCCCTCAGGGGTTGTACTTTGCTTTCTCCTTCCCGAAGGATGAGTGATCAGAACTTCTGTAACCCAAATATATCTGGGCAACCTCAGGTCCGAGGCTTCTATCAGTGTCACAGCCAATCAGCATCCTAGTGCAACTGGGAAGAAAGCAAGGTCTTACCAGGAGTCTCCGGGAGAACGCTCACAGGGACCCCAGGCTCACCCAGAGCACAGCTTGTTCATCGTCACTCCTCCATCTCTGCCCCCCCCACCCCGTCACCTGGCTCCAAAACAGTCTTCCTTCTCTCAGCACTCCTGCAACCTCTACTCCCTCCTTGCCAGAGAGAGCAGCACACGCGTCCACTTCATGTCCTTCCTCATACGGGCTTCTAATTCTTACCCACCTAATCCTAATCAGACACCTGGTTTTGCAGCCCCCCCAGCCCATGAGGCCCCTCTGGTGTGCGTGATCTCATCCATCTTTACTTCTGCGACCCCTCCACTTGTCATGTGTCAGCACGTGTTTTCTAATGACGCAAACACCTCAATTGTGGAATCTTACTGAAGGTCAAACATTTACTCAGCCTTTAAAACTCTCCTGCTGGGGCAATTTACATTTGTATTTGCAAGGAAAACAGCTTGTCAGGTAGGCAGCATGTAATGGCTTTTCTCTACTAACTCAAACAGGCAAAAAAGAAGCACCAGGGACAAGCACAGCTACCCTCAAGGTCTTTCTCCCCAGATCAAAGAAAAACAAAGGGAAGCACCATGCACCTCCACCCCAGCTACCTCTACAGTTCCGTGAGGACAGAGAAAGCCCAGGACTGAGGGTCCACCGCCCCGATCCATGGTCACGTTTCTGCATCTCTTGTGAGTTCTGACTTGTGCCAAGGTCAGTGCAAGACAAGATGGGAAATGTGCTCAAATGCCAACAGCCTGGAAGGTCTTCCCTGGTCGTCCTGGGGGAACAGGCTACAGTGGAGGTGAATCTCTCCATAGGTCTCACATGAAGATTGGAACCCATCATCTACTGCATTCCAGAATCCCTTCAAAACATCTATGTTGCCGGGCGTGGTGGCACACGCTTGTAATCCCAGCATTCGGGAGGCTGAGACCAGAGGATCCGGGTTCTCGGCCAGCCTCAGATACCTAGTGAAGCACTCCGCAACTTAGCAAGACCCGGTTTCAAAATAAAGAATAAAAAATAGGGCTGGGGGTGTAGCTCGGAGGTAAATGCCCCTGAGTTCAATCCCCAGTACAAAAAAAAAAAAAAAAAAAAAAATTTATGTGGTTTCAAAAAAAGGAAAGAAAAGCCGGGCGTGGTGGCGCACGCTTGTAATCCCAGCATTTGGGAGGCTGAGATCGGAGGATCTGGGTTCAAGGCCAGCCTCAGCTACTTAGTGAGGCACTCTCCAACTTAGTGAAACCCTGTTTCAAAATAAAGAATAAAAAATAGGGCTGGGGGTATAGCTCGGAGGTAGAATGTCCCTGAGTTCAATCCCCAGTACCACACACACAAAAAAAAAAAAAGGAAAGAAAAAAAAATTTAAGCCCAGTGGAACATCCTGACCTTTTTAATCCAAATGAACCAGGTGGGAGAAAGATTCACACCTGGTATGAAGTCAAAGAGAGAGTCTAGTGGGCGGCAGGTGGCATGTCCTCCCCACAGGAATTCCAAAACTTTCCATTGTTTGATGAGGACAGAGAGGCCAGTGAACTCCCGAGAGATCATTCAAAATACTTTCTCAGTACTTACTACGGGATTTGGGGTATGAGGTGCAAGAAGGCTTGGGGGAAGATAACCAGGGGCAATTTCCCCACCAGGGCTGGCACCACACAGGGAGCAGCTGACCACATTCCTCTATGGCCTTCCCCCAAACACAGCCTTCCCTCTAGATATTAGAAATATCTCTGTTAGGGACTCTTTTTTTTTTTTTTTTTTTTTTTTGATTAAACATTGTTAGCAAGTATGAGAAGATGTATTTCTTCCAAATCCCCCAAAGACTAAGAGGTAACATTTTATTTCTAGCCTGTTCTGATGTGTCTACAGGAGAGTGGTGGGTATTTTGTTTCAGAATGAGTCAGGTAATTCTCTTCCTATCTAATTACAAAAGTGGCACACGCTTACTGAATACTTATGGAGGAAAATGATGTTACGCATCTTGGCCTAGGTGGGGAGACAGGTGAAACAAGACTGGCAGGGAGCTGAGCTTGGGGAGGTGGAGCTATGGGGCCTGGGAGTTCAGTACCTCAGGCTCTGCATATGTTTGGAATTTTCCACAGCCACGAGGCGAGTGCCTGGTTGTTTCTCCAGCTCAGAGTCTTTCTGCATAGGGTGAGAAACATGGAAGTCAATCCAAAAGTACAGGGCTTCCTGTTCTAGACCAGAAGTAGAATCCACGGTGCTCGTGACTCAGGCAGGAAACCAGCTCCCTTTGTGCAACAGGGTAGTGAAAAATACCATCCACCCTCATTGCAGAGACCAAAGGATGAACTCCTGTCGTTCCACAAAACCCAGGACACATGGGAACAGCTCCAGTTGGCAACCATAGCTACCATTAGCTTGAAATCTGTTCAAACATAAAAGCTTAATTGAGGAGGGAAAGCAAATTACAATCTAGGGTTCCAAGTACTGTTTGCTTGGATGAAGAGGAGCAAAAGAGCTGAAATGAGCAGGGCATGACAGCACATGCCTATAATCCCAGTACTTGGGAGGCTGAGACAGGAGGATCACAGGTTCAAGGCTAGCCTTGACAACTTAGTGAGAGCCTCGCCAATTTAGCTAGACTCTGTTTCAAAATAAAAAAAAAAATAAAATATCTGGAAGTATAGCTTGGAGGTAAAGTTCTACTGGATTCCATCTCCAGTACAAAAAAAAAAAAAAAAAAAAAAAGAGCTGAAATAAACCTGAAACTAGACTCAGCGACTCTCATTCATGTCATTTCACCCAAACTAAGAACTGAGGTGGACAGGGCGCTGTTGGCCACACTGACGGAGTGCCGCTCCTGTGCCCACAACCAGACTTCCCAGAGATTCTAGGCCCATGCTGTCAAGGCAGCAAGGAGTCCTGGGGCTCTACGATGCAGAGCATCCTGAGGTCCCCTCATCCCACTGCTGCTGCTTGGTCTGAGATAGTCCTCAAATGCCCATGTGCTAAAGACTTGGTCCCCAACCTGTGTCACTATTAGGAGGTAGTGGTACCTTTAAGAGGTGGGGCCTCGTAGGAGGAAGTTAGGTGATTGGAGGATGTTGGGACACCTGACCCTTCCTCTCTCTCTCTCTCTCTCTCTGCTTCTCAGCTGCCCTGAGGTGAGAAGTTTCCTCCCCACAAGCTCCTGCCATGATGACTACCTCACTACGGCCAAAGCAAGGGGATCATGTGACCTTGTGCTGAAATGTCTGAAACTGGGAGGCAAAGGAAACCTTTCTTCCTTTTCAGTTGATGATCTCAGGTGTTTGTCAGAGTGGTGGAAATCTAACACACCCACTTTACCACCAGGTCACACCAACACCCCTAAAGCCACCTGGATGTGCAGCCTTCTCTCCCCCTCGAGATACAAAAGGGTCAATTTTCTCCATTCGTTCATCATTCTTGTTTGGTTTGGTACTGGGGATTGAACCCGGGGTGCTCTGCCTTCAAGCTATACCCCTAGTTCTTTTGATTTTTTTTTATTTTAAAACAGGGTCTCACTAAGTTGCTGAGACTGGTCTTGAACCTGTGGTCCTCCTATCTCAGCCTCCCAAGGACTGGGATTACAGGTGTGCACCTCTGCCCCCAGCTTTGTTTACTATTCTTTTTTTTTTTTTTGCGGTACTGGGGATGAAACTGAGGGGCATTCTACCTCTGAGCTACACCCCCAGCCCTGTTTTATTCTTTATTTTGAAACTGGGTCTCACTAAGTTGCAGAGGGCCTCACTAAGCAGCTGAGGCTGGCCACGAACCTGGATCTTCCAGTCTCAGCCTCCCAAGTACTGGGATTTCAAGCGTGTTTATTATTCTTAAAGCCATCCTCAGGGAAGTTCCTGGCTGCCCTTCATGGTTTTCAGGAGGGACAGGAACAGGGCCTTTCCAAGGAGCTTACCCCACAACACTGTGACCAAACCATGGCCTCGCCGCCTGCTTTAACTGTGCTGTAACAACTCACTCCAAACTGAGCGGCTTCAAACAGCCCAGCTCACCCTCCCCGTGCTGTGGGTCGGAGGCCTGGGCAGCGTGTGCCCCCCTCTGCTCCAGGCCTCCCAGGCCAAAAGCACGGCCTTGGTGCGGGTTCCTGCCTCAAGGCCGGGATGAACCACTTTGAGCTCATGTAAGTCAACCACTTTGAGCTCATGTAAGTCCTGGCCGCTCACTTTCTTGCCATTGTGGCTGGCGGTCCCGTTTCCCCACTGCCTGTCCGTCCTCGTCACATTGCCAGGTGGACTGAACTTGGCTCAAGAAGCCACTCTTGTGGGAGGACTGGTGTACTCGTGGGGGCGGGGGGTGATGGAGGGTGTGCCACGATGGCAGACGGGAAAGAGATAGTGGTTCTCTTCTTTGGCAAATCGATCTCATGTGAGGCTCAGTGCTTGTCCCTTTCTCCCTGTTATTCCGAGAGGTTTATACTTGTGTGTGAGGAAACCCAAGTGTGAGGGTCCTGCTGCTGCTGTCAGCCCAGTGGTCCCCACCACATCGCTCGCTGTGCCTTTCCAAGAGCCTCCTTGGAGTCTGTATTAGCTGGCTTCCCTCCGAAACAGAACACAGGATCGTCGATTTGGAAGTGACCCCCAAGCCAGTAGGGGAGCCGGGGTGGGGGGAGCCGGGAGTGAGGCAGGGATGGAACCTCTGCAGGTCATCAGGCAAGTCACCTGTGGGCAGCTGAGCCCTGTCTCCTGGGAGAACCCTGGAAAGGGCACAGGCGCGCTTACCCTGCGGGAGAACGAGGGCACTGGTCCTTGGTCTGGGCTACCAAGAGACCCGGGCGCTGACCAAGAGGCACACACCACCTCTGCCACAAGGCTCCACTTGGTCCCCAAGTCTGGGCCACCACAGGAGAGTGGAAACTGTAGACTGAGGTCTTTCCTCCTGGCCCGTCCCACAGCTCTGCTGCCTCTGAACTCCGTTCCCCGTCTGAGCTTCGCGGGGGAAGTGGCTCAGGCCTCTGCTCTCACGTCTCACAGGGTTGTCTAGGGGTCACTGGCTTCCCAACCTACTGCTCCAGGCTTGGGTCTGCGGGGCAGGGACAGGGCACCTTCCGAAGGACCCACCAAGGCTACGTCCTCTTCCACTCTCCTCTGCCCCCCACACCAGGCTGAGGGCCCAGCTCAGCCCAGAGCTGTGAGGACACCCTCTCTACTGAACACCACTACCTAAGGCTGCTGTTTTTCCAGGGATTTCCCCACCCTTGCGGGGTCCCCAAGTCACGTGGACAGCTCAGCCACCAGGGACAGAACACGCGCATCCTGGCGTGGCCTGGCATGAACCACTCCCTTCTTTCTCTTGCAACCACAAGCCGAAGAAGAGTTCAGCAAGTGAATGGGAAAGGCCACTGCCGGCAAGGAAAGAGGAGGGACCAACGGCAGAACGTTCACCTGATCACACAGAGACAGGAACACCCAACCAGCTAGAACCCAAGGTGAACACAGAATACGTCATCATGATGTCTTTCCGAGGTGGGGGCAGGGCTTGAAGGATGGGGAGAATCTCAGCCAGGGGAGGAGGATGGGAGCTGGGGGAGGGGCGGCAGAGAGGGAGCCAGATGCCCTTGGAAGGTCAGCTGAGGTTGCACCCTCCAAATGAGAGCAAGGAAGGAGCCATCAAATATTTTGGAGGAAAGAGAGGCCTAAGATGTCACAGGCCAGTGGGGAGACGTGGCAAGAGGGATGTAGAAATGTCCTGGGAGCCGGGCGTGGTGGCGCACGCTTGTAATCCCAGCATTCGGGAGGCTGAAACCAGAGGATCCGGGTTCGCGGCCAGCCTCAGCTACCTAGTGAGGCACTCTGCAACTTAGTGAGACTCAGTTTCAAAATAAAGAAGAAAAAATAGGGCTGGGGGTACAGCTCGGAGGTAGAATGCCCCTGAGTTCAATCCCCAGTACCGCAAAAAAAAAAAAAAAAAGAAATGTCCTGGGTGTGAAGGCTCTGGCTACAGGATCAGTGTGTGGACAAAGGGGGAGGGGTGGGGGTAGAAAGAAGAGAGGCAGACAGAGAAAGGGAAGGAGGAATGGAGCAAAAAGGAAAAGAAATTGGGGGCAGGAGAGGGGGAGAAGAATGAAGAGAATGAAGACAGGAGTTAGAAGAGAAAAAGAGGAAGCCTACTGTGTTGGAACATGCTTGTAATCCCAGCATTTGGGAGGCTGAGACTGGAGGATCACGGGTTCGAGGCCAGCCTTAGTGAGGCTCTCTGCAACTTAGTGAGACCCTGTTTCAAAATAAAGAATAAAAATAGGGCTAGGGGTGTACTCGGAGGTAGAATGCCTCTGAGTTCAATCCCCGCTACCGCAAAAAAAAAAAAGAATAAAAAATAGGATTGGGGTGTAGCTCCGAGGTAGAATGCCCTTGGGTTCAATCCCCAGTACCTAAAAAAAGAAAAAGAGGAAGCCGGGTATGGTGGCACACACCCGTAATCTCAGCACTTGGGAAGCTGAGACAGGATGGCAGATTGGAGGCCAGACTCAGCAACTTAGCAAGGCTCTCAGCAACTTAGTGAGATCTTGTTTCAAAATTTTAAAAAAGAGTGCTGGGGCATAGTTCAGAGGTAGAAGCTCCTGGGTTCAATCCCCAGCAACACGTACACACATTCACACACACACACACGCGCGTGCGCGCTCACACACACACACACACACACAAATGCGTGCGCTCACACACACATGCTAATGGAGAAAAAGATTAGAAACCAAGCAAGTCAGAGAGGTTTTGAAGGAGCCTGGGTCTGTGGTATAAAAACAGCCCTGAACTTGGCCCCTGTCCTGGGCGTCAGGGGGGTCCCAGGCTCCTGGCCTGGCTCTTGTGAGAAGAAGTCAAGAGAATGGGAAGACATGACAAACTGGGCTCTGGTTTTCTAAAGGAATCCACCAGCAGATAGAACAGACAGCCCTGGGATGCCCTGAAGCAGAGAAACGGTCAGAGAAGGTGCCAGCAGGTGCTAATCGCCGGGAGTGAGGGCAGAAGCCACCCCAGCCCGGCGCTGGTCCCCAAGGAGCCCAGTCAGCTTTGGAGAAAATGGGAAGGGCTGAGTTTCTGGTTGTCTATACTCCCAACATCTGGCTCTCATGGAGCAGAGCCCCCACCAGGCCTGTGCGATCCTTTTAGTGATGCTAGGGCTCCATCTACAGCCGGAGAAGGGAGCGTCTCCGCTGGGTTTCTCTCTGAGCGACCAAGGTCCAGCCTGGGGCTGCAGGGGCTCGCTGCAATTAACGGTAATTAAGCCCTTCCCTCTATCCCCGCTGCTTATTCAATGCAGACTTGGAATTATGCTGGAAGTTATTTATTTCAGACTATGTCGAGAACAGCAGCTGTTCAGAATATGCTAAGACACTTTTAGCCAAAATTGGCTTGGAATCTCTATTTTAAACCACTGTTTATTATGAATTGAGTTAAGTGAGTCCTTTTTTTTTTTTAACCACTTTTTTTTTTCTATTGCAACAATGGAACATATAAAAGCCCTTAAAATACCAAGATTGCATTTGCTTTCATTCACTCAACAAACATTTAATTAGCGCCTACTATGTGTCTGGTACAATGTAATGTGCAATAAGTCAGGCCTGGATAAATCCCATTATTTACTCATCAGAGAGTATTTTTACTGTTTTTTTCTTGTTGGCCAAAACATTTCCATGTAGATCAGAAAGGATAGGGAAAAGCCAAGGCACTGGTGAATTTAGAGTTTGGGACAACTTAGAATCAACAGTAGACAAGATCCCTTGATTCAGTGCAGAATGGAAGCTGGGAGTCATCCCCATAAAGGCAAGTAAGATTTTTGTCCGAAATCTTTTTTTTTTTTTTTTTTTTTTTTTTGTGGTACTGCGGTACTGGGGATTGAACTCAGGGGCATTCTACCTCTGAGCTACACCCCCAACCCTATTTCATATTCTTTATTTTGAAACAGGGTCTCACTAAGTTGCGGAGCGCCTCACTAAGTAGCTATGGCCACAAACCTGTGATCCTCCTGTCTCAGCCTCCCAAGAACTGGCACAAGGGTGCGCCACCACACCAGGCTCTAAGTCTATTCATTTTTCCCTCAGAAACATCATTAGCCTTTTCCTGAATCAAAAGGTAATACAAGTCAGGTGTGGTCACACATGCCTGTAATCCCAGTACTTGGGATGCTGAGACAGGAGGATTGCAAGTTTGGAGCCAGCCTAAGCAACTTAGGCTGCCAGCCACTCAGTGAGACCCTGTTTCAAAATAGAAAATAAAATGGGGCTGGGGGTATATCTCAGAGGTTGAATGCCCCTGGGTTCAATCACCAGTACCAACATAACAAGTATTTGCTTTGTGCAGAGAACTTGGAAAAAAAGACAAAAAGAAGTAATGTAAGTCAGCCAAAATTCTATCAACCAAAGGTGACCACTGTTTACTGTTTAATTTTTTTATGTGATTTTATTGGTGCATTTTGATCTCACATCATAATGTATTTAACTGTTTAATTTTGTCTTTATAAAGATAGGGCTAAACCAGGCTTGGTGGCGCACACCTGTAATCCTAGTACTTGGGAGGCAGAGACAGGAAGATCACAGGTTTGAAGCCAGCCTCTGCAACTTAGCAAGGCTCTCAGCAACTTAGTGAGACCCTGTTTCAAAATGAAAAATAAAATAGGGCTGGGGATGTAGCTCTGAGGTAGAATGCCCCTGGCTTCAACCCCCAGTACCAAAACAAACAAAAACATGGAGCTATATTTTCACTAACCCATAGGGATGAACACCCCTTCACGTTATTGCATATTCTTTTTTGTTTGTTTGTTTGTTTGTTTGTTTGTTTGTTTGTTTGTTTCTGCGGTACTAGGGATGGAACCTGGAGGCATTCTACCTCCCAGCTACAGCCCTAGCCCTATTTTTTATTCTTTATTTTGAAACCGGGTCTCACTAAGTTGCGGAGGTCCTCACTAGGTAGCTGAGGCTGGCCTCAAACCTGGATCCTCTGGTCTCAGCCTCCCAAATGGTGGTGCGCCACCACGCCTGGCTTACTGCATATTCTTCTATGAGTGATTTTGAACGACTACAGAGTATTCTTTCATATGAACATACCATAATTTATGCCATACGTGATAAGTGATTTTTTCACAATTATAAGCTCTAGAGGGGTGATTCTCCTTACAATAAACTTCTGGCCATGGGGATTCTGGATCCAAAGGGGCATGTACCTTCTAGCCCTCTGAGATAGAAATGAAGTTGCTGTCCAGGTTCAGCCTCCTGGAATTTCTCATCATATCTGAACTTGAGGAGCCCCAAGTCCTCACTGTCCAGGGGGACCTGCACGTAACAGTCACGGGTTCTCTTTGGAGCTGGAAGGAACCTGACCCAGCAGCTCAGCATGGCTTCTGACCAACTCTTGACCTTGTAGATGGTTGGGACTGAACTGCCTCTGGGAAAACAGCAGGCAGCCAAACATGGTTTTGACCTGGTAAGAGTTAGTCTCCAGAGCCTTACCAAGGGCACAGGAGAATTTCAAAAACAGGATAATTTTATCCATCCTCACCACCTAGATACTGCCATTTGCCATGCTTAATATCATACCACTTCTTTTTTCCTTCTCCCACATCCTCTCCAATTTGTTGCCATGGATACTTTGCCTCGGAGCTAGCTTACAGTCATCCTCGGTATGGGTTCTAGGACCACCCCCACCACCACCACAAGTACCAAAATCTTCTATAACATAGTGTTTGCATATAACTTACACATAACTCTCCCATACACTTTATTTATTTATTTATGGTAAACTGAGGATTGAACTCAGGGAATTTCTACGTTTGAGTTATACCTCCAGCCCTATGTTTATTTTTATTTTGAAACAGGGTCTTGCTAAGTTACTTTGTGCTGGCCTCGAATCCTCCCATCTCAGTACCCGAATACTGAATTATAGGCTTGTGCCACAGTGCCCAGAACTTTCCCATATACTTCATTCATTCATTCATTCATTATTTTTGTGGTACTGGGAATTGAACCCAGGGTCATTCTACCACAGGTGAAAGATAAACCCAGATCATGTGCTTCCCTCTAACGAGGACTCTTGCACACAAACACCTGGGCCCACCGTGGGGAAGAGCCTCTTTCTCTGTCTCTTTCTCTCTCCCTTTCTCTCTCTCTCTTTTCCAGTACTGGGGATTGAACTCAGGGAATTTTACCTCTAATCTATACCCCCCAGGGCAGTTTACCTCCAAGTTGAATACCTTCGGTCCATTTTTATTTTTTATTTTGAGACAGGGTCTCACTAAGTTGCAGAGACTAGCCTTGAACCCGCAATCTGTAGCAGATGCTACTTGTTCCATAGTCTTACCACAGAAAGCTGCTTTTTTTTTTTTTTTTTTTTTTGCGGTACTGGGGATGGAACTCAGGGGCATTCTACCTCCGAGCTACACCCCCAGGCCTATTTTTTATTCTTTATTTTGAAACCAAGTCTCACTAACTTGCAGAGTGCCTCACTAGGTAGCTGAGGCTGGCCTCGAACCCGGATCCTCCAGTCTCAGCCTCCCAAATGCTGGGATTACAAGCGTGCGCCACCACGCCCAGCTCGGAAAGCTGCTCTTGACTAGAAGTTTCTCACAGGAAAGCCTCTTGCATGAAATGACTCAGAGTCAGATATGATAATTCAGATATTATTATATTAATATTTGACGTTTTTTATTTGGGGGGGCTGGAGAGGAGGCTGTGCCAATCTCCTGGCCTCTTGTGGCTAGCGCTTTTCTGTTATAGAATGTTTAAACAAGGAAGCTTGTTAATTGGCACCTGATTGAACACAAGTGCCAGCAAATTGTCATGAGTTGAGATAAGGAAAGATAGCAGGGCAGTCATAGGACAACCTAGAGCAAGGAAGGCTTAAACATTACCGGTAGATGGAGAAGCCATCAAAGTCCATACTCTTGTCAATCCTATCAGGTCCCTTGGAAGTCTGTCCACTTGCTGACCGATTCCACCCAGCTGCTGCCGTGTACTCTGGCAGAACCGGTCCAAGATGTTAATCTCAGTGTGTAGTTCTGAGACAGTGCCCAACAGCAATCCTCCTGTCTCAGCCTCCCAAGTACTGGGATTCCATGCATGCGCCGCTGTGCCAGAAGGGCCTCTCAGTTTTTGACTATTTTGACCACTTGGATGCATTGCAGTTCCCTTGAGTGCACACAGGTCGTGCTGAGCATGCTCATGACCATCTTCAGATTCAGTGTTTGTCTGGGGAGGGGGGAGGTGGCAGAGCCGAGGTGGGGTGGGGAACTGCAGGGCACCCTCCCTCCACTCTCCCTGCTCCTGACAGGTGGAACATGTCACAGGTTTTCAGTCCCTCTCTTTCTGCTTTTTGGACCCAGTGGTAATACCATGGAGAGGGCAAGAGGCAGGAAGAAATTCCTCTCTGCAGAAGAAAATCCCAGAGCAGGGATGACCATATGCCACTCCAGCAGCTGCCAGTGGGGCCCTTGAGTGTGCCAGATGAAACAGCAAGGATAGAAAGACACTGAGAGGCCGGGCGTGGTGGCGCACACTTGTAATCCCAGCATTTGGGAGGCTGAGACTGGAGGATCCTGGTTCGTGGCCAGCCTCAGCTACCTAGTGAGGCACTCTGCAACTTAGTGAGACCCGGTTTCAAAATAAAGAATAAAAAATAGGGCTGGGGGTATAACTCAGAGGTAGAATGCCCCTGAGTTCAATCCCCAGTACCACAAAAAAAAAAAAAAAAAAAAAGAAAGAAAGACACTGAGAGAAATAGTTCCACAGTCAGATATCTCCTACCTGTCCATCTCCAAACCATAGACTTACTTTACGTGAGGCTGGCATTTCGGAGGCACCAGGTGATGCCCACAGCTGAGCACCTTCCGGGGTATGGAAGGAAGGTTAGTAATTCTGCCTGACTCCCAGACCCTGTCGCTGCCTGCTTCTCAGGGATGAAGTGCTTCTCAGTAGATGCAGTGCTTTCCAGATGTGGCCAATGGCAAGAGTCTCCTGGGAAACTTGTCAAAATGCAGACTCCCAGGCCATACTCAGACTCGCTGAACCCACAGGTGTCAGAGGTGCCCAGGCGTCTGTGGCTAAAAAGTTCTCAGTGGATTCTGACCACTGGGTGATCTGGAAAGTTTGGGAGTTAATGGCCACAAAATCCTTTAATGTTTCAAAAGATATCAAGCACAGAACTCACTATTCATTATTCTGGCAGAGCAGGCTTGCCTGTTTAGCAAATAAAAATATAGACTTTTCAGCTGGGATGGTGGCACAGGCTGTAATCTCACTACTTGGGAGACTGAGACAGGAGAATCACAGATTTGAAATCAACCTCAGGAAACCCTATTATTATTATTATTGTTATTATTATTATGATTTTTTTTGGTGGTACTGGGGATTGAACCCGGGGCACTCTAACTCTGAGCTACACCCCCAGTCCTATTTTTTATTCTTTATTGTGAAACAGGGTCTCACTAAGTTGCAGAGGGCCTCACTAAGTAGCTGGTGAGGCTGGCTGCAAACCCAGATCCTCCTGTCTCAGCCTCCCAAGTACTGGGATTACAAGTGTGTGCCACCATGCCCGACTTCTTTTTTTTTTTTTTTTTTTTTTTTTTTTTTTTTTTTTTTTTTTTTTTGTGGTACTGGGGATTAAACCCAGGGGTATTCTACCTCTGAGCTACACTCCTAGTCCTATTTTTTATTCTTTATTTTGAAACAGGGAGAGTCTCACTAAGTAGCTCCTGTCTCAGCATCCCAAGTACTGGTGTTACAAGTGTATGCTACCACGCCTGACTAGGAACCTCTATTTTAAAATAAAAAATAAAACAGTGCTGGTGGTGTAGCTCAGAGGTAGAATGCCCCTGGATTTGACCCTGAATAACACACACGCACACACGCACACACACGCACACACGCACACATGCACACGCACATGCATACACACTACTGAGTATTCACTTAAATTTGAGTTTCAGATGAATGAGGAATTTTTTTTAGTGTAACCGTATCCTGGGCAATATCAGTACATACTTATAAAGGTTTATTTTTGCCTGGCAACCACGTCAGATGCTCTACACCTCCACTTACTTCATGATATGGAAAAGCTAAAACAAAGTCTAATCTTTTTTTGGAATGTTCTTTTTGTTGTCCAGGCTGCTCTTGAACTCCTGGGCTCAAGTGATCCTCCTGCCTCGGCTTCCTGAGTAGCTGGGACTCTAGGAATGTGTCACAGTGCCCGCCCGGCATGCAAAGTCTAATCATTAGAAAAAGATGGCAGGTTGGTGGCAGGAGGCGTACATTCTAAATTCCTTCCGGAGCCTCTTGGCTTGGCTAGTCATGTCTTGGTCACTCCTTGCCCGTTTGCCAGGAAGAGGAAGCCCGGGCAGCTGGCTCTTTATCATTCTGACAAAAACATAAATAAAAAGGCGACTGTTTCTGAAGACAAGTCATCATGAAAGTAAAACACAGAGGTTTTAAAGCATAACTTAGCTTTTTGCTGGTTCATATCCAATGAGAGGGGGCATTCCCTCACCAAGGTGCTGGTTGATTTCAACAAAATAAGTATTTCTAAGCTAGTCACATTTTTTTTTTCCTGTGGCACAGTTTTCCAGGCCTTGGGACACTGCCTGTAAGTGACAACAGCTGACACCTGGTGAGGGTCCTCCCCACACAGCCAGGGCGTGCTGCCTCTTGGTTAGAAAGGTTTACAGCGGTGCCAATTTGGAAATCCCATGGTCAATTATAAAACAGACCTCCCCTGAGGTGAGAGGAGGAGGGAAAAGGTAGAGAGGAATATGAAAATCCGAAGGACTGGATGGTCCAAGAATGAAATGTTTCCTAAATCAAATTAAGCTACACGGTGAAAATTGAGGAGAAAGTCCTTAAGGTGACTTTTCAATGAAAATGAAATGTCAGTTAGTAAGTTCCAGGGGTGCAGTGATACCAAGTGGCAGGCTTGTGTCTCATTAATTTCCAACATAGGTTTTTATGTGAGGCCATTTGATGATAATTTGATTATCTGACCCTGTAATTAAAGTTTATTGCCAATTTGGAAGCTTACATGTAAAATGAACTGGTTTTCTTCAAAGCAATATACAATCTTTTGGACTCATTGACTTCTGGTTTTGCATTTAAATGGAAAAGTCAGTTATAACGTGACAAACAGGTTGGGGTTTTGATCATTAATCCTGCTAAAGCAATATTCATAAATTCAATTCTGAATCAGTTGGAATACTTTTCTTTTATTAGTTTCTGTGTTATTAAATGAGATTGTTTCTGACTAATATATTTCTGGACTCAAACTGTAGCTCCGAGCTGTTATTCAAATCAAATAACATGCCCCTTACTTGTGCCTCACACTAATAAATGCCAACTTGTGATACATTTGCAAGAGACTGTCAGCAATATTAAAGGAGGCAATAATGCCATCGAGGTCTCCAAGTGGCTGATTTTTTAAGGGCTAATATTCATCATTTTTCTACACTCACACACATATACCCCGGATAGTCAAACCTTTTAAGTCTTAAAGTCAAAAGCATGCTTTGATTCATATAAACATAATTCACCAGCACTTACGTGGCCAGGACATCAGAATTTTAAAAAACTTCAGGATCCTGAGCAAGAAAGGATGGAAGCTGATTTCAGAGCAGAATGTTAGTGATAATTAGTGCTGCTTGACTTGGGAAAGGGGAGGGGTCTTTCTTCCCAAAATTCAGATGGAAGGAGATGGAGGCTCCCTTGCTTCCGAAATTAGAAAAACTACTCACAAAACTTCATTAGTTTTCTAGAGCAAAAAGGGATCTTGGAGACCTTCTCCCTTGGTTGTATTTTACAGATGAGGAAAATGAAGCCCAGAGATAAGCATCTGGTCAGTTACACAGCAAGGCGAGAAAAACTCCAAATGGAAACCCTCTCTTAACACTCCCTGTAATTTTTCCCCTGATACTTTCCCCATGAAAAGGCTCATACATATTCGCAGAAACGCACAAAGGCTGGATTCAGAGGCCCTGCTCCCCCCGTCTGTCTGACCTCTGCCCAGTCCCCTGAATACCAGAAGTCTCGGCTCCTTGCCGGGCTCCCACCTGCTTCCAGAAGAAAAGGAGACCTGATACGTAAGTTTCAAGTGCTTTGAGGTCTGCCGGGCATACAATAAGCTATAGATATTTAAGGTTTAATATCCTCCCTCAATAATCGTGTCCCATGAAGTCTTCATTGCTTTGGGCATTTCTTCTCGAGGGCCTAGGTTTGGGTCCGAGATGAGCCTCAGACCCTCATGGTGGCGGGTCTTGTCCCTTTCTCTTTACTGAGTTCCCACTCACCTCCAGACAAGTTCTTGATGGAATGGGATCAGGTGTTGCTCCCCACGTCATCATCGTGGTGGGTAGGAGCAGGCTCTCCTGCCCCGAAAGGAAACTGTACTTCTAATTTCGAAGTCTGTGCTGGGAGCACCTTAGCACCTGCCCTTGCTCCCAGCTGCCCTCTTCCCACCCCACTGGGGCCACATACTTCCTCCTGCTCCCCGCCCTGCCCTCAGGCGGGTCCCAGGTGGGGGCCGCTTCACCCCAGGGAGTTGTTCCCCCTGTGGGCGCCCAGCCAGGCACATACCAATGCCTCTTTCCTAGCGACTTCTGAGCATCCCCACTGTCCGCCAGCCAGCTCGAGGGTGATTTGCACAGTCCCACTGCTTCCTCCCCACCTTTTTTTTTTTTTTTTTTTGCGGTACTGGGGATTGAACTCAGGGGTATTCTACCTCTGAGCTACACCCCCAGCCCTATTTCTTATTTGAAAACAGGGTCTCACTAAGTTGTGGAGTGCCTCACTAGGTAGCTGAGGCTGGCTGTAAACCCGGATCCTCCGTTCTCAGCCTCCCGAATGCTGGGATTACAAGCGTGCGCCACCATGCCTGGCTTTTCCCACCATTTTTTTGGAGGCAGTTAGAAGTGAGGAAGTGAGGCTGGGAGAGCTTCCTCCGTTCCTTTTGTGCTGCAGGAGGCAGGGCTATCCAGACAGGTACCTGAGGTGAAGAGGTCTTCTTGGAGGAGGAGGTGACAGCAAGGTGGGAGATGGTCTGTATAACAGAGGGCAGCCGGGCAGGAGAGATTGTGGACTGTGTATGTTAGGGAGCCTGAGCCTGCATCCCCCAGGGGAGTTGTTGGATTTTGTCACCAGAAAGGTCTGGACTTCACCCTTCTTCCTCAGGATACTAAGCAGCCAGACCTGGCTGGCCCCAAGCCTGTGGTGGGGACAGGCCCAGGTAGCAGGTGGCTGCCCCAGGTCTTGGGCTTTGGCATTGGAAATGGGTCACCAGATACCTCCCTTCCTCCTCAGGCCTTGAGCTGCCTGTCTGGGACAGACCTCAGACTCGGCTGACCACCTTCCCGATCAGCTGTGCCCAGGACAGGCACTGGCCCCGCTCAGGGTAAACAAGAGGTTATCACCGTGGTCACGAGTGAACGGGTTCCTACAGTGGCCTCTGGCTGCCCCAAGAGATTCGAGGTGACTGGAGCTCACAGGGTCCCACCTAACCTGTTACTATCAGCGTGTGAGGGTGGGGTGTACTGGGATTGAAGCCAGGGCGTTCTAACTCTGAGCTACATCCCCCAGCCCTTTTTATTTATCTATTTTTTAAAAATAGGGTCTCATTAGGTTGCTGAGAGTCTCCCTACGTTGCTGAGGCTACCCTTGAACCTGTGATTCTACCCTTGAACCTGTCTCAGCCTCCCAAGAACTAGACAGGCGTGTATCATCATGCCTGTGGGAAATGGGAAATGGGCCTTGAGCATGGTGGCCACATCTAGGAAATACATGGACCCTACACTCAACTGTGTGTCTACTACGTTATAGAACACTTTCATGACTGTATATCCTGCCTTTTGTTTGAGTATAATTCACATAGAAAGCCAGGCATGGTGGCACATGCTTGTAATCTCCAAACTTGGGAGGCTGAGACAGGAGGATCTCAGGTTTGCAGCCAGCCTTAGCAACTTAGTGAGGCCCTGTTTCAAAATAAAAAATAAATAGGGCAAGGGGTGTAGCTCAGGTAGTACACTCCTGGGTTCAGTCCCCAGTACACACACACACACACACACACACACACACACACACACACACACACACACAAATCTCTTAGTATACAATTCAGTGCATTTACAATATTATGCAACCATAACCAATATCGATTTCCAGAACTTTTTCATCTTCCTGAACTGAAACTCGACTCTTTACACACTGACTCCCATTCCCACCTCCCGGGCCCTGGGTAACTGGCTATGATTTAGATGTGGTTTGTTCCCCAAGGCTCATGTGTTGTAAGCTTGGGCCCTGGGATGGTGCTACTGGGGGATTGTATGGAGCCTAAATAAGATGGGACCCAGTGAGAGACCCTAGGTCACCAGGGGCCCTGCCCTTGGAAGGGATTGTGGTATCCTAGACTTTCTGGCTTCCTGTTTCAAGGTGTGATCCCCCCCCAACACACACACACACACACACACACACACTTAAACCTCCGCCATCTGCCATGAGGGGATGCAGCCCAGGGCAGCCCTCACCTGAGTCAGCGCTATGCCATTTGCTCTTCCAGCCTCCAAAATTGTGAACTAAGTCAAACTCTTTTCTTCATAAATAGTCTGTCTTTTGTTATAATGAAACATGAACTACTACAGTAACCTATTCTACTCTCACTTAACTTTGCTTAGTCTGGGCATCTTGAATAAATGAAATCATACTATGTTTGTCCTCTTGTGTTTAGCGTATTTAACTTAGCATAATGTGTTCAAGGCTCACCCATTTTCTAGTATGTATCAGAATTACGCTTCATTGATGGCTGGATAATTGTAGGCATATAGCATGGTTTGTTGATCCATTCATTTGTTGATGGACATTTAGGTTCTTTCCACTTCTTGGCACCTGGGTAGGTACACGTGCTTGCTTGGGAACCTGTTTTCAATTCTTTTGGATATATATCTAGGAGTGGAATGGGAGGGTCATGTGGTAACTATGGCTAATGTGTGTGTGTGTGTGTGTGTTACTGGGGATTGAACCCAGAGGCATTCTACCCCAAGCCACACCCCCAGCCCTATTTTTTTTTTTTTTAATTTGGAAACAGGGTCTCACTAGGTTGCTGAGAGTCTCACTACATTGTCGAGGCTGTCCTTGAGCTTGCAAACCTCCTGTCTCAGCCTCCCAAGTACTGGGATTACAGGCGTGTGCCACCAGGCCTGGCTTATGTTTAACTTTTTTGAGGAACCGCCATACTGTTTTCCACTGTGGCTGTACCATTTGACGTCATCACCAGCAATGCACAGGGCTTGGGTTTCCCCACATCCTTACCAACACTTATTTTTCATTTTTCTTTATCATAGCCGTTCTACTGGGTGTGCAGTCGTATCTGGTTGTGGTTTTAATTTGCATTTCCTTAATGAATAGTGATACTGAGCATACAGCTTTTCTTCTCCAAAATGGAGAAGCAATGTGTGTGTCAGGATACAAGGAGTTACCTAGTGTAAGGAGGTTAATCAGGTAAGAAGCAAAGGCATTCCTTTGTGCAGATTACCTTTTTATTTGCAAATTTTCTAATCTAGTGTTCTATGCTTTAGCTGCCTGTAAGAATCACCTGAGGGGCTTTTAACACTGGAGGAAAGCAGGGACCCAGAGATTCTGCTGGGAGCCTTCCAGGTGGGGCAGCATTTGCAGGCTCTGAGGTGCCCAGGTGGTTCTTGTACCAACATCATCAGGATGCACCACTGCCACCCATTCAGGCACAGCTGGTCTACAAAGCTTCTTTTATTTATTTATTTTTGTGGTACCGGGGATTGAACCCAGGGGCGTTCTACCTCCGAGCTACACCCACAGCCCTATTTTTATTTAGAAATAAACTAAGTTGCTGAGGGCCTTACTAAGTTGCTGAGGCTGGCCTCAAGGCAGCCTGCCATTCAAACCTGCCATTCTCCTGTCTCAGCCTCCTAAGTACATGCCTCTGATCCCAGTACTTAGGAGGCTAGCTTCATTTATTTATTTATTTATTTATTTATTTATTTATTTTGTGTGGTACTGGGGATTAAACCCAGGGGCATTCTACCTCTGAGCTACAACCTCAACCCTACTTTTTATTCTTTATTTTGAAACAGGGTCTAAGTTGTGGAGGGCCTCACTAAGTAGCTGAGGCTGGCCGTGAACCTGAATCCTCTGGTTTCAGCCTCCCAAGTACTGGGATTACAAGCATGCGCCACGACGCTCGGCTGCTTCTTTTATTTTTGTAACAGCTTTATTGAGATAATCCACATCCCATACAATTCACCCATTCAAATGTACCAGCCAGTGGTTTTTAATATATTCAGTTTTTCAACCATCACCACAATCCATTTCAGAACACTTTCATCACCCCAAAAGGAAACCCCATACCTTTTACCATCACTCCCTCATCCCAACCTTCCCCAGACAATAGCAACCAGGACCAAATACCAGCCCTGGCTGGTGAGGTGGCTGCCTCGCTCCAAGCCCTTCCTCTTGGCACGCCGCCCTCCGGAAGGCTTCACCTGTTGCTGGTGCTGCAATGGAAGAGACTTCTGGATGCAGGGATGGATAAAACAAGACCCACCTGGTCTTGGGAGTGTAGTTAAGGGAAACAAAGGAACCAACTCCCAACTAAATAATTGTAACCATGCCAAATTCCGCATTTCTCAAGTTGAGGGAGGAGTTTCAGGATATTAAGGGTACATAGACATGGCATTGGGTAACACTAAGCTATCAAAGGACAGTCACTCCCCTATCAATTATCTTTTAAGCCTTTGAATAAAGCAAGAAGAATATCTCAGTTTCATGCTAATAGATCTTTAATGCCTCTATTCCACCATTCCTCCTTAAAACAAGCTCAGATAAAAACTCGTGTTTCTCACTGCAAAGGTATCCTACCGAGCAACCCTGCTTGCTCTCCAGTGTTTATTTTACTGTCGTTTTTAATTGGCTTGTCTCGCTGAATTTTTTTTCCTACTTACCATCATGATATAAAGTTTACTTTAAAAATATACACATTTAGATTTTTAAAAGTGAGTTTATTTGAAGGAAAAGATTGTCAACAGTAGAGCAGGTGGCCGGCAGATGTGGTGGGATCCTGTGGGTGGTTTCCAAAGGACCCCAGGGAAGTGCACAGGGTGGGCTTTGGGAGCCGAGGGAACCCCAGCTTGTCACAAAAGCAGCACCGAGTCATTAAATCACAGAAGGATGGCTAAGACTTTATAGACGGGTGGTTCCCTAGAAGTCCTAGCCATACTTTTTACAAGTGAGGGAAACCAAGGTGCTGGGACATCGAGGGTCTGCGGTGCCAGCTTGGGGCTCGGTGGCAGAGCCCTTGCATGTCACAGTGTGCCGGCGAGTCACAGGGCATCTCTCTTTTCCCGACTGAGTCCACAAGATAGTACGTTTTGCTTCCAGTAATCTGAACAATGAGTACTGTGAATCCCGTGGCTCTGTCTCCAACTTCACAAAGCCCCAAGGACGAGGCTCATTTGCAGAGAATCACAGAACTTTCTAGAAGTGAGACAGCAACACAGTCACAGCTTCTCCAAGCAGCCCATCAAGTTTTCTTTCCAGGTAAGTGGTAGGATTTTACTTCCCTGCCCCTGAGACGTTTGGGGATGATTTTGTTCTTCAACAATAGGTAAATAATACGAAGTTGGAATTTGTGTGTGTGTGTGGGGTACTGGGGTACCTCTGAGGTATACTCCCAGACCTGCCCCCTTTTGCTTTTTAATAGGTCTTGCTATTGCCAAGGGCTTTGCTAAGTTGCTTAGACTGGCCTTGAACCTGTGATCCTCCTTTCACAGCCTCCCAAGTACTGGGATTACAGGTATGCACCACCATGCCAGGCTTAAGTCTGGCTTTTTTTCTTTTTTTAAGGTTCTGGGGGTTGAACCCAAGGCCTTGTGCATGTTGGGTATGTGCACTACCACTGAGCTGCATCCCCAGCCCCAAAGTCTAACGTTTCTCACTTAGCACAAAGCATTTAAACTTCGTGTATTGTGGCATGGATCCATAGTTCCTTTTCCTTGCTAAGGGGTGCGCCTATAAATGGATCGGGAACATCTGAGTTTCTCTTATCTTTTGCCAATTATGAAAACAGCCATTACGTAGAGTAATATTTAACTTCACATTTCTCTTAACATGAAGTTGGTATTTCTCTCTCTCTTTTTTTTTTTTTTTTTTTTTTTTTTTTTTTTTTTTTTTTTTTTTTTTTTTTTTTTTTTTTTTTTTTTTTTTTTTTTTTTTGCGGTACTGGGGATTAAACCTAGAGGCATTCTACCTCTGAGCTACATCCCCAGCCCTATTTTTTATTCTTTATTTTTTTTGAAACAGGGTCTCACTAAGTTGCAGAGGCTGGCCGTGAACCTGGATCCTCCGGTTTCAGCCTCCCAAGTACTAGGATTACAAGCATGCATCACCATGCCCGGCTGGTATTTCTCGTTTTGATCCTTGAGGCCTTGTGTGAGCGGGCTTCTCCCACCTCTTCTCAGGGGCTCCCCTTCCCTGGGCAGAGCTGAGCAGCCCCTCGCTGACCCTCCCCTTAGCTAGGTCTTTGTTCTGATGCTGCCTTTTCAGGAGCTCCTGAAGACCCCTCCCCAGTAGCTGCTGGCTCTCCTCTGGCCCTGTGAATTTCCTTCATAGCACCTACCTCCACCTGCAATGCTGTTTGTTTTGTTTCTTGAGGGGAGAGGTCTTGTCTATCTACCTAAAATCTCAGCAGGTACTCTGGTATGTAATAGGTATTGTTTTTTATGGAATGAATGAGCAAATAAAATAGGGAAGCCAGGCCCAGTGATGCACACCTATAATCCTAGTACTTGGGAGGCTGAGACAGGAGGATCGTAGGTTTGAGGCCAGCCTCAGCAACTTAGCAAGACTCTGTTTCCAAATAAAAAATAAAATAGTACTGGGAGTGTAGCTCAGAGATAGAATTCCTCACACACCCCCAAAAGTGATAGGGAAAGTAACTTAGGTTCAGCTTATATGTAAGTCACAAGTGCCAGATCACAAAGTTTATATTCCACATTTGCAATAGGAAAATCATGTCAGAAAGGGTAATTTAGGGAAATAGTCTGTTCATTCCAAATAAAGTTTTGGTTACAGCAGGCCTGAAAGCAAGGATTTGTATACATATATCTTATACATGTTGAATATTCTACAATTGTGGTTTCTTTTTTTTTTTTTTTGGTACTGGGGATTGAACTCAGGGGCATTCTACCTCCGAGCTATAACCCCAGACCTATTTTTTATTCTTTATTTTGAAACCGAGTGTCACTAAGTTGGGAAGTGCCTCACTAGGTAGCTGAGGCTGGCCGCGAACCCGGATCCTCCAGTCTCAGCCTCCCGAATGCTGGGATTACAAGCGTGCACCACCATGCCCGGCTACAATTGTGGTTTCTAATGCTGTTAATATAAGTACACAGGGAACTAGTTAACATTTAAAATATATATGACCGATTTTATCCCTTGAAATATAGAATTTAGAGACCTGTTTTTCAAAAAATATATATAACTTATTTATTTTCCCCTCAGATCAGCACTCAAAGCTAAATAGAAAATGATGCTGGTATTGAGTATATTTTTGAATGGACAGGTATAAAATACACTGATGGGTTGATGATGGGTGCTTATCTTTTTTTTTTTTTTTTTTTGGTAACACTAAGGATGGAACCCAGGGAAACATTCTACCTCTGAGCTACATCCCCAACAATATTTTTTTATTCTTTATTTTGAAACAGGGTCTCACTAAGTTGCGGAGGGCCTCACTAAGCAGCTGAGGCTGGCCTTGAACCTATGATCCTCCCGTCTCAGACTCCCAAGTACTGGGATTACAAGCTTGTGCCACCACGCCGGCTTATCTCATTTTACTAGCAGTGATGAGATATGTGAAAAGACAGTAAAGAGAGACACCGCTGTATCCCACTGTGAGATACAGGTTTATTTTCAGTGATGGATCCCCAAAATACTCTTCTGGAAAAACAACAAACAAAAAGAGTAACATTTTATTAAAAGATGGATAGCCAGGTACAGTGGCACATACCTGTAATCTCAGCCACTTGGAAGGCTGAGGCAGGAGGACCCCAAGTTCAAGATCAGCCTGGGCAACTTAGTGAGCCATTGTCTCAGAATAAAAAGGGCTGGAGGTGTGGCTCAGTGGTAGAGCTCTTCCTAGCATGTGTGAAGCCCCACAAGTACCAAACAAACAACAACAACAAAACAACCAAAATCACTTAATCACATGATTTGTCTCTGATGTTTCTGCCTGTTAGCAAACTCATAAAAGAACATCCACAAGGTGTCTGGGACTTATTTAATATAGTGATGTAATGTGGTTGAGATCCCAAATTTAACAATATTTCCTGGAATCATTAAAGCAATACGAGAAGTTTGGTACTTCTCCTGCCTAAATCCACACTCATGCCCTCTACATGAGTTTATCAAGTACCTAAAGTACCCCGGTGCTCTGCTTGGACTGGGGGTCCCCCAGGAGGAAAGCAGGCACACAGCCTAGAGGGCAGGGGAGACGGCAAAAGGTAATGGTGAGGACAGCCCAACCTAGTCCCAGCAGCAGGGGCCTTGGGCCATTCGCTTTGGCTTTTATTCATGATCTCACAGATTTGCTCATTAAAGCCAAGTGTCAGCCAGGTGTCGTGGTGCACACCTGTAATCCCAGTACTTGGGAGGATGAGACAGGAGGATTGCAGGTTTGAGGACAGCCTTAGCAATGTAGTGAGACCCTAGTGAGTGGCAGCCTCCAGAAACCAGTCAGCTTGGCTCTGAGTCACTCTGGAGAAAGTTCTGCTCAGGGGCTGTCACTGTCATCAGGCAAAGCTAGGGGAGGGACTGGTACAGGGGAAAGGCTCAGCAAACCACCTGTCAGAGCATGTAACAGAAGCAGTTTGAAAAAATATTCATTGCCTTTTTTCTTTGGCTTTTCTGAGTGTGACCCTCTCCCCGCTGGCTGGAGGCAGCGAGCTTCCTCAGGGAGTGGGGAGAGGCGGCCATGCAGAGTGTTCACAGAGGAATGCAAGACCAAGAAGTGGGCTCAGTTGTGACTTTCAAAGTTGGATTTTGTGTGGCAAGCCAGACTTGTCTTGAAGATTTTCTAAATAATAATAATAATAATAAGCCGGGTGTGGTGGCGCATGCTTGTAATCCCAGCATTTGGGAGGCTGAGACCAGAGGATCCGGGTTCACGGCCAGCCTCAGCTACCTCCGCAACTTAGTGAGACCCGGTTTCAAAATAAAGAATAAAAAATAGGGCTGGGGGTGTAGCTCAGAGGTAGAACACCCCTGAATTCAATCCCTAGTACCGCAAAAAATAATAATAATAATAATAATAATAATAAATTGTCTTCTTAGATATTTTCAGCAAGCCAGGCATGGTGGTGCATACCTGTGACAGGAGGATTGCAAGTTTGAGTCTAGCCTTAGCAATTTAGCAATACCCTTAGCATGTAATAGACCCATGGTAAGACTCTGTTTCAAAATAAAAATGAAATGGGGCTGGAGGTGTAGCTTGGAGGTAGAATGCCCTGAGTTTAGCTTCCAATACTATAGATAAATAAATAAATAAATAAATAAATAAATAAATAAATAAATAAATAGCTGGGCCTGGTGGTGCATGCCTGTAATCCCAGTACTTGGGAGGCTGAGACAGGAGACTTGCAAGTTCAAGGACAGCCTGAGCAATGTAGCAAGACTCTCAGCAACTTAGTGAGACTCTGTCTCAAAATAAAAAATAAAATAGGATGGGGTGTAGCTCAGAGGTAGAATACCCAAGTACAATCAATCAATCAAACAACAGTATCCTCAGCATACCAGAGCCAAGCCTGGAAGCCCCAGTGCTTGGAGACCTCCCAGTGTGGAGATGTTCCCATGTCCTTTGGGATACGTGCCTTGCTCTGTGATAGTGTATGATACAAAGAGTGGCTTTCAAACATGTCCTTCTTTGACCCAAGGTAAGACACTGATATGTACCCAGGCACACGCACTGATTTTTCTTATATTCATTTATTTATTTATTTTGCGGTACCGGGAATTGAACTCAGGGGCATTCTACCTCCGAGCTATACCCCCAGCCCTATTTTTTATTCTTTATTTTGAAACCGAGTCTCACTAAGTTGCGGAGTGCCTCACTAGGTAGCTGAGGCTGGCCGCGAACCCGGATCCTCCAGTCTCAGCCTCCTGAATGCTGGGATTACAAGCGTGCGCCACCAGATTTTTCTCATTTTTAAAAGTCGGCTTGAGTCAGGCGTGGTGGCACATGCTTGTAATCCCAGTACTTGGGAGGCTGAGACCTGAGAATCGGGGTTCACGGCCAGCCTCAGCTACTTAGGCCCTTTGCAACTTAGTGAGACCCTGTTTCAAAATAAAGAATAAAAAATAGGACTGGGGGTGTAGCTTGGAGGTAGAATGCCTCTGAGTTCAAACACCAGTACCGCAAAAAAGAAAAAAAAGTCTGCTGTATTCTCTTCATCAGAGTTGGTCATGACCATTGACTTCATGTTTTCTTCCAGGCATGGGTCACAGTCTGAAGGACACCGAGGGAGAGGACACGGCCTCAGCAGGCGTGGGAGGGGGAGGCAGGCAGAGAAGATGGTTGGACTGTGTCCTGACCTCCCTGCACCATGTCCTTGCCTGCGGGGGGGGGGGGGGGGCAAAGAGGAATGGGGGAGCCCAAAGGAGAAGGCATTTCTGCCCCAACTGCCCTTCAAGGCCCAGGAAGAGGTCCCCGCCTCTTCCTCCCTGGAATCCCACTTGTGTCTGCAAGGTAAGGTGGGTGGAGGAGGGGCACAGTTGTCCCAGCTGCCCCTGCCCCACAGGAGGGGCGAGGAGACCCCACAGCGGGCTGGAAGGCTGGGGTGAGGGGCCGTGGGGGCGTCTACCTGCCGCCTGTGCGCTGAGCTGAGCCAGTTGGGGAGCGTGACCGGGATCACAGGAGACCAGGTCACCAGTCCGCCAGCCTAGAATGCCGGCAGGGAGAGCGAGCCAGGCGTCAAGGAAGACCCGGGTACCCAAGCCCGGCACCGTGTCCCAGCGCATTTGCTGCAGTGCTGTCTCGGAGCGGCGCTGGCTGGGCGGGCCGAAGACAGAAACCAGAGCCCAAATGATGAAGAGTAGAAAATGAGGAAGATGTTGTTGGAATTATGATCTTTGGTTGGACTTAAGCCTCCCCGCCCCATCTTATTTTGCACCAAATTGAAGTTCATGGTGGCTTCATCAGTTCTAGATAAAACAAAGGAGCCACGTTTCTGTGCTTTTATGAGGCGACACCGGTAAACGTGGCAGGCAGCAACATGGTCAAGATGAAACGTCCCCAGGTGCCACCGACTGACTGCAGAGTAAAGAGCTTAAAACCTGGCTGTAGCCGGGCATGGTAGCACACGCTTGTAATCCCAGCATTTGGGAGGCTGAGACCGGAGGATCCGGGTTCGCGGCCAGCCTCAGCTACTTAGTGAGGCACTCCACAACTTAGTGAGACCCTGTTTCAAAATAAAGAATAAAAATAGGGCTGGGGGTATAGCTCGGAGATAGAATGCCCCTGAGTTCAATCTCCAGTACTGCAAAAAAAACCCAAAAAAACAAAAAAACAAACAAAAAAAAACCTGGCTGTGAGGTCAGGGGTCTGTCTTACAGCATTTGCCAGTTTTTGTGGTGTGAATACTCTCACCGTAGCCAACGTCAGGACACCAGGGAGGTCACTGGATGTAGGATGAGCTCAGCTCTGAGACGCTCGGGGGCTCTGGCCTTTAAGAGCTGATCCTAGTCCACCGGGCCGTCTGTTCGCACCTGTGACCGAAGGCCAGCTAAACTGCTGAGCACTGAGCACTCCTTTCTCGGGAGGCTGGTTTACCTGACTCCACCCTGTGTGCACAGCGCCTCCACAGGAACCTCGGCCTCCACTGTCACCATTTTCTTCTCCCAGCTTCTCTTCCAGGAGGATGTTCAGGTCCCACCCACACACCCGCCCAGGACACTCTTCTATTTGAGCCAGCCCGGCTGACAGAATCAGAGCGAGCCAGCCCCTGGAGGGAGCTCTGGAGGTCACCGTGGCCAGCCCCCTGCCTCCAGGCAGGTCTCCCTCTAAATCTTCCTAGACAGGGCCTTCCCGGGCCGGGCCATTTGCTCCAAGCACCCCAGCAGCCGAGTAAAGTTTTGTGCTGACGCGGCTGTGGAGCGAGCCGGCTCTGGAGGGAATCATTAGTGTATGAGGGCCTGAAGGCCTGTGGCAATTAATCACCTTTCCCACTCGGCAGCACCAGCTGCCTCAGATGCAACCATCCTCGAGGTAGCTGTTTAATTGTCCCCGGAGAGGGCAGGTGGGTGAGGGGCCACCCGAGCTAACGTTAGCCAGAGATCCTCCCAAGTTATAAAAAAAAAAAAAAAAAAAAAATTTAGAGTATTCAAATATTTCTCACTTACTTTCCAGAGTCTGTTATTGGTATAAAGGTTGAAGCTCAGACAGCTTAACTGTTATGTGGAATGACCTTTAGTTTTAATATTAATATATTATCGTAAAGTCTATGTGAATCATGAATGCAATTTTGGTATTCATATAAAATGCCACACACTGAACCCATTGCAACTTTTTCCCCCCCTCCCGTCCTCCAGTAGCCTGCAAACGGGGTGAATTAATATGCGTCCTATTCCTCTCCCCTTTATTTACTTAGAGAGGGTGGCCAGGCAACTTTATCAAGAGTAACATTATCAAGAGCTTTTCTGCAGGCTTCTTTATCATATTCACATCCGCGCCGTCTCGACACTTGTCAGTGTCAATCAAATCGCAATAATACGCAGATGATTTGCTCATTTGGTTTAATAAAATCTTTCTGCTTATTTGCGCTGCCTCCATTACACCACATAATTGCCGTGCCGCGGAGGTGAAAGGCAGCCAGCCGCCTGGGGGATAAGAGGAGACGATTGCTATATGAAGGATTTGTTTCTTTGCCTCTGTCTCTCCCCAGTCACTCATATTCCTAAAATTAATATTGTATTTGAATCCAGCCCTGCTATTCTTATGCAGGCTAACATTGTTATTACTTATTATTTGGATGTGAAGTCATTTATTTTTAGTTTTATGTCCAAGCTGTCAAGCTAAATTTCATTGTGAACTGCCACATGCAATTTTTAACTGCCATTTAAAACGAGATTCAAACTCTAAATTATGGAGTGAGCTTGTTCAAAGGGCCGGCCTGACAGGAAGTGCGGCGAGAAGCCCCATTTCCCTGGAAATCAAAGGGGCTCCCGGTGATTATTTTTTTTTGTGGAAAGGAAAGTGTGCAGCCGTAGTACTTGATAATCACCTTGATGGTGGCCGGACACCCAGGCTGGCACGCAGAGGGGAGGGGCGTGCAGGTGGCCGTGCAGCCGGAGCATGCTCACAGCCCTTTGGGCACCTGCACAGGAGCATGTGCTGCTGCAGGAGGAGACTGCAGGAGCGGCTGTGGCCGTGGGGTCTCCTGCTGTCAGCTAAGGTGGCCTTGCAGAGGACCCCAGCTGGCGGGAATGGGAGGGCTGGTCAGGTCAAAGCCTGGGTGATTTGATTTTGAATCTAGGTCTGCTGTGTGGGCTCTGCCAGGGTGTGGCTGGGGAGAAACTGCAGTTAACCTTAAAAGGTTAATGGGAATGCTTCGGCATGCCCATAAAGGGAAGGGATGCTCTTCCTGCAGCACAAACAGGCATTTGCAAATAGGAGCATCACCTGAGACATTATTCTGCCAGCTGAGAGCAAGCCGGGTCCTGAGGGTGACAAGGAACCTGAGAACCACAGCTCCCCTCGCACACACCTGAAGGTTGCTCCCAAGAATGACAACTCGTTAAGTGTCTGTGTTGGGCGCATCTGTGAATCAGCTCGTACATGTCTGTAAAGACAGCCACCTGAGATCAGCTCGTCCTGCTGATGAAAAATGAAGATGCTTAGACTTGAGGAGGCGGAGATGCAGAAGGCGCTGGAAGCAGCTGGACCAGCCTGAAGAGGGGCAGAGGGAGAGGCTTTGCCAGGAGGAGGCCCAAGAGCAAGCCAAGACTGCCAGCGAGAGGCAGCCACTGCCCACTGCTAGCAGCTTTGAGGGCCACAATCCTGACACCAGGTTGCTCCTACGTCTGTAGGCTTTTTTTTTTTTTTTTTTGTCCTTCAAGAAGGTGCAGGTTCAAAGAAGCCAGGGTCAGACCAACCCCAAAGAGAATCTGTGTCATCCTCCACCTCCCTACCCTCATCAGGAGCATTTTAAGATTTAAAGCCAAGCCCTGGGACTTCAAAGTGTTCCCATGCTCCTTGTTAAAAAAAAAAAGTCAGTGCTTAGCCGGGCATGGTGGTATACGCCTGTAATCCCACTACATCACAGGTTCGTGGCCGGGTCAGCAACTTAGTGAGACTCTGTTTCAAAATAAAAAATAGTCAGGCATGGTGGTGCATGCTTGTAATCCCAGCATTTGGGAGGCTGAGACCGGAGTATCTAGGTTCATGGCCAGCCTCAGCTACTTAGTGAGGCTCTCTGCAACTTACTGAGACCCTGTTTCAAAATAAAGAATAAAAAATAGGACTGGAGGTGTACCTCGGAGTTAGAATGCCCCTGGGTTCAATCCCCAGTACTGCAATAAAAAATAAAAATAAATAAATAAATAAATAAATAAATAAATAAATAAATAAATAAATAAATAAATAGGGTTGGGCTGTAGCTCAGAAGTAGAATGTCCCTGAATTCAATCCTTAGTATCAACAAAACGAAAATAAAAAATAGTGCTTAGAAGTAGACACAGAAGATGCTGAGTCCCATGCTCCTGCCCTTGGGTCCCCAGACCCACAGCTGCCACCACACTGAAGCAGGTCCCTAGGTTTCAAGTAACACCTCAAGGCAAGAGGAGGGAGTGTCGGAGTCTCTCCTCTTCCTGGTGGCGGATCCCTCCCTCATCTCTAGTATTAAAAGGACCTAATTCTAAAGGCGCACACGCTGTCTTGGTGCCGACTTGAGTTTATGAAACACAGCCCGTCGAGGGCTCTTCCCTGGCCCTTCGCAGGGAGAGGGTACCTTCTGCCTGCCTCCGACTCTTCCTTACTATGACATGGCAAAGAAGCTGGCGGCCTTTTCAGGGATCGCCTGGTTCTTGATCTGGGGCGGGGCTCTCTGGTGCCCAAGCGTGTCAGGCTGTGGTGTGGGCAGCCGAGCCCCACACCTGGTGTGCTGTTTATTGTCCATGGGTGTGCCACCAACTCTTAATTTTTTAAACAGCTTTCTGATGTAAAGTCTATAAGATGTAACTCACACACTACCCAGTCTTCCTGTTTAAAGTGTACGATGCAGTGCACTCTCCTAAGTTCACACCGTTATGCAACCACCACCGTAGTTCATTTGAGAACTTTTTATTTTGTGTGTGGGCACTGGGGATTGAACCCAGTGGTATTCTACCTCCAAGCTACAACCTCAGCCCTATTTTTCATTCTTTATTTTGAAACAGGGTCTCACTAAGTTGCAGAGAGCCTCACTAGGTAGCTGAGGCTGCCCACAAACCTGCGATCCTCCTGTCTCAGACTCCCAAGTACTGGGGTGACGAGTGTGCACTACCATGCCCGGCTGAGAACATTTCATTGCCTCAAAAAAATCCCTTACACATTTAGGTACTTCTCATCCATAAGCAATCGCTAATTTACTTACTGTTCCAATAGTCTGGCCTGTTCAGGGCATTTCAGAGAAATAGAATCATATAATGTGTCGTATTTGGGGACTGGCTTCTTTCAAGGTTCACTCGTGCGTGGCATGTGTCAGAACCTCATTCCTCTCTATGGCCAAATAATAATCCATTCAGGAATATATAGGAATTAGGAATACGGCACACTTTGTTCATTCATTTGTGGGCACTCAAGTTGCTTCCACCTTTGCTATTGTCAATATCGCTGCTGGATCCGGGTGTGGTGGAACACTCTTGTAATCGTAGTACTTGGAAGGCTGGGACAGGAGGATTTTAGGTTCAAGGACAACCTCGGCTACTTAGGGAGACCCTCAACAATGTAGTGAGACCCTGTTCCAAAATGAAAAAATAAAAAGGGGTATGGATGTAGCTCGGAGGTAGGATATACCTGGGTTTAATCCCCAGTACCAAAATAAATAAATAAAATAGCACTGTTGTGTACATTTATGTACAAGTTTTTGTTTGAACACCTGTCATCAATGCTTTTGGATATGCATCTAGGAGCGGAATCACAGAATCATTGCTACCAACTTTTGTGTGTGTGTGGTACTAGGGATTGAACCCAGGGGCATTCTACCTCCAAGCTATACCCCCCCCAGCCCCATTTTATATTTTGTTTCCCAAGATATCATATTTGTCTTGTTAACAGTGCACAGGGCAATTATAGTTTATTGATTGATTAATCGATTGATTGATAACTTTAAGATTTATGAATTTCCCAGGAATTTGGGAGAGATAGGCCTGGGATAAAGAACTGGTTTGAGTAGTAAAGGTTGAGGAATGTTTACATCAGGCTCTTATGTTAATGTTTTATTATACTTCTCCTTCTACCTATTTATTTCTTCTATCCTACATCAAGACCAAGGAAAGGATCAGCATCAATATCCCCAGTTCTTGGTGGATAAAAATGTTCATTGGACCCAACTCACTCCCTCTCCTCTTCTGCATCTCTGGCCCAGCCCATCCTTCACCACTTGGTCTTTCCCCCTAGTTTT